>BSBN01002072.1:0-138162 GCA_027924645.1 Cunninghamia lanceolata
AAACCCAACACCTCCTAGTCTTTGATAACACTCCTCCAACCCCTAAAGTTGAAGCTATGAACTTGCCCTCTTTTTCCTCTCATCCTAATAAAGTCTACTATATGACCTTTCTCATACCCTTACAAATTGCCATCCCACAAACGCTTATCCTCCCAGCCTCATCCTTTTCACCTCTCCTAGTAGGGGAAGGCTATAGCTACTACATCCTCTAAATCATCCTTAAAAGGACACCATCATAGAGGAAGGGTGGAGAACGCTCAAACATGTGAAAGAGACAATTTGTTTTTGTTGGATGGCCTTGGGCAAAGATGTAGAATCCCTTCTCTAAAGCCTAGAGGTAGATCTTCCTCACAAGGTCAATCAAGATTGAGATCTAGATCTTGAATGGACCATGGTTCCTCATAACTATCCTTAAGTATCTTTGGGGAATTAGTTTCAAGCACTTCAATAAGAGATGATAAATGTCATCACCAACTCAAAATAAGTTACAGAGATTTTTTCTTGGAATGTGTAAGGGTTGTCCATCCCCTCTAGAAAGTATCATGTCAAGCACGCCCTTTAGATTCATAAACTAGATGTGTTTGTCCAAGAAGTCAAGATCAACGAAATCTATCTCAAACCAATCTTCCAATCTATTTGGAAAGATGCTTAGTTTCTTCATTATCACCACTCTAAAGGTAGTGGTGAGGTTGTGGTAGGACTTAATCCTTGGCTTTATACATTTGTCCTTGCCTTCATAATGCAACTTTTCAAATAATGTGTGTGGAGCTTGCACCTCATTCATCACCGCTCAATGGGGTTTTGTTCCATCAATGCTCCTAATGAATCTAGCATGACCTCTATGTGGGAGTAGATGTAGAGCAACATTCCTACAACTGAATGGGTCATTAGAGAAGATTTCAATATGGTTAAGCATCATTGGATAGAAGTTAGATAAGTTCTTCTAAACTCTCTTAATCATAGTTTGATGCATGGATCCTCGCTTCTAACTCTTAGTACTTTTGACCCCCTCCATACACAAAAACTATCCCATCAATCACATTAGTTCACATTGTTTAACTCTAGAGATAGCTTGTTGCGTAAACTCAACTATCTTGAATAGTTTTACTTAGATGAGACTCTCTTTGGTTCTCTCCCTTGAAGTATATTCAATTCAAATTGACTCCTCTACCACCCTCTCTAATCAACTTCCCATCATTACCTCTCAATTGTCTCAACAATCCACCTCTTCTTGTTCTCTCCCTTATGAACGTAATACTTCTCATCTTTTACAATATGATTATGTGGCCTCCTTAATTGATTTTTGGAATGAGGTTCCTAGAACATCCACTTAAGGAAACTAGATTCTTTGGTGGGGGACATGTTATCACCAGGGTACCACCTTTCTTTGTACCTATGGCCAAAGAATGACTTGAAAATGAAGAGAATGGAGTGAGCCTTAAGATAACAACTAGAGAAGAGTAGAACACTTTGTAGAAACCTCCCCCACTAACAATTCTCTTAAGTAGTTTGATATATTAGTAGAGGTCAACTTTATAGAATTTGAGATGTATTGAGGGCGATGTGCTTAAATTATAGCCCAACTAAATTGGATGGAAAATGAGGATAATGACATGTTTCTTTCAATTTTTGAAGCACAAACACAAACAAGAATGTGTTACCTCCCACTTAAACTAGGACAACAAACATTGTACAAAATCTAAGGACATCAAAAATAATTTCTTCTAGTACTACAAACATATATTCTCTATTTCCTCAAAAGAAGATCCTCATAAATCAATAATTGAGTATTGGGTAGGGCATTGCATCCCATAAAGTGGATTAGGATCAACAACTATATCTTGATAGATTCTTCACCTTGAAAGAATTTGATTTGACTCTATAGTCTATGGTGAATGAGAAAAGCCTTGGTATGGATGGGCTCCTAGTTGAGTTGTTCAAAACAATGTGGCCGCTTATAAGACTATTTAAAGGCTACAAGGAAGCTTTGACAAAGGGCTCCCTTGGACCTATTATCAATCAAGGTCTAATCAATATCCTTCCCAAGGGAAAGAATGAAAATATTGTTTTTGGTTGGAGACTCATCACCTTGCTAAGTAACTCATACAAGATTTTGACTAAAGTAATCAAACAAATTGCTCAAGAGATTGTCAGATCGAAGAAATTGAGTTCTTGTGTAGTAGGTTCATTCTTGACAATTTAGTTCTTGCTTGGGAAACAACAAAATGGACCCAACGAATAACTTAGGATAGGATAAGGTTGGAATTTATCTCCAAGATGTTCAAGTGGTTGGGTTTTGGGTTGTGGTTCATTTGTCATGTGTAAATTTTATTTGTTGATGCTAATGTTTGTGTGGTGGTCAATGGTACACTCTCTCAATCACTCCCATTATGGAGATTCATTGGACATGGTTGTCCCTTAGTTCCTTTCTTCTATGTGCTTATTACTAATGCTTTAGGTTATTTGCAACAACATGCCTAGTTAAACAACCTATTTCATGACATTGCTCTAACAAACAAGATTGTTGTTCTCAATTCTCATTTTGTTGATGACAATATGTTCGTATAAATCTTTGCATAGTAAGTTACCAATACCCTTGAGTTCCTTGACATATATTGCGTGTCTTTTAGTTCTCAACACTTAATCAAAAAGATTGAGTTCATCATGACAAGCTTAGTGCCCTCTCCCCCATAGATCCATCATGAGTGGAAACAAATTAAACATGGGGAAATCTCAAGGTACTTAGGAATTCCATTTCAGATTGGTTTCTTCCTTTCAAGCATATGGAAGTGGTACTTGCACAAATTAAAATCCAATTTGCTTTCCTCTAGACCAACAAATTTCTCTATGGTTGAATGCATTCATGTTACTAATAAGATTCTCTTGTCTAATTATGTGTACATCTCTTTTTAGATTTTTGACATCTTCAATTTACTGAAATAGACTCATACAACTAAATGACCAACCTTGGCCTACTTTCAAACACCTCGATAGTGAGTCTAAGTATAATAAGGGAATTGAAGGTTTTAGACATCGAACTTCTTTACTCTTGCCTGAATGAGTAAGATACTATTGAACTAAGAGTTCCATTTGTCTATTTCTTGGATTAAATCTATTCACTTAGTCTAATCCATTGAGCCACTAACCTTGCAAATGAAATGTTTCACTAACAAGGAATGCAACTTTTTCAAAGATTAGAGATGGATCATTGGCAACAAATTAGCCTTCTTTCCTTCCATTCAATTGGATCTGATATTGAATGCAAATGTAGATGAACTCTTACTATCTCCAAATGGAACAAACTCAATCTCTTTATCTAGAAGTCCAAATTTGATGCATAAGTTCACTTGCTACAAAGAAACATCCTACATTATTGCCTCCTAGTGGGTGAATGCCTTCATTTATTTCAACCATAACATCTTTAGTATGCTCAAAGATAATTCTATTGGAAGGTGTAATGCTTGAAAATTTACCAAGGAAAAACCCAATGAAAAATTGACTATTTAAAAATAAAAATTTAATTGACGTCTACCACAAGGCTTAAAACAATATGCACTAATGGGTGCTGTCATCATTGCCACATGTGATACCACCTGGTACTAACAACACAAAAGATACATATCAATAAACAACTATGATGGGAGAGTCAAGAAGATAGGCGTGGCATGAAAGTGAGATGGGAATAATAGATAACTAGTCTTAGACAAAGAAGTAGTGAGGCTAGGGGACCAATTGGTAGGAAGGGGTTATAGGTAGCACACATCTCCACATGGCACAATCAACATGTGATGGACAAGAAGTTAACCTAATCACCTTGGTGATGCAAAGTCTCCTAGGTTTATTTGGGTTCAATTTAGAGTGCAACCTTCTATTTGTCAAAAGATTAAAGCATTCATTGATTAGTTTAAATATTAATTTGTTTTACGCTATAACTCTAAAATTAAACTATTTATATGAGAGTTATGTGTGGTATTGAAGTTTGGTAGGGAGCAATGAGCTTTAATTATACTGTGGAGGCCAAGAAGCTACTACCCTCATTCACTAGATAATCCTGAATATTGTTCACCACTAAGCAAAAGAGAGATCTTGTTTCCATTTCCCTAAAGGATGCCATGGAGACAACACCCATAATTTCATACCCTACTATTGGTAAAAGATCAACAGGTTGGGATTTGAAAGCATCAGGGGCTTTCAAAAGCCCACCCCAATAGTGTGGTTTCATAAAATGCAATTCTAATTCCATGACCAAATTCTTGTCCTTTATAAGATCTAACAAATTGGAGATGAACATGAATGAAATATTAGTATTGACTCAATTTCTTACCTCCTCAAGAAAATCAGAGCTAATAATCTCATGGATGACACTTTTGTCATTCTACAATGAATGTGGATAATGTTCTTCATGTGCAAGTCAAAAAAAGGAGTCTAGAATGGCATCTCATGCTTTACAAAGTAAAGATGGAACTTAGGCTTCATGTTGCAAAGTTCCACAAATAGATCTTTGAAACTGTAATATTGAAATGGTGAAGAGAATGTCATAATTAGCAACCCCACAAAATGTGCCATATGGATTGAGAGACTTCAGGACGTTGAAGTAATTATTAAGAGTTAACTTCATTAAGTGGAGGAACTGATGAAAAACTCACTAGGAGGATGTGTATCTAAGACATGATTATCCCATATTGTGTTTAACTAGCAATCACACTTTAGTGTTCAATGGGTATGTCAAAGAGGCCTAAAAAATGAATTATTGGGTTTTAAGCAAATGAAGTGTTGCTCCAAGCATAGCTCCCCATGGACACAAAATGGCTAATCAAAAGTTAGTCTCTCTTCTCTATCTTTCTTTCCCTTTATATCTCTTCTTTGTGGATTGTTGGTATGAAACAATTGATTGGAAGTTAGTCTCTCTCTTTTCTCTATCTCTCTCTCCCTTTATCTCTCCCTCTCTCTCTACATATATATCTTATTTCTCTCTTCTACTTCCTCTTTATTTATTCCTCTCTCAATCCCCCCTCTCTTTGTGTGTGTGTCTCTATCTTTGTCTCTATGTCTGTCTCTGTCTTTGTCTCCCCTTGTCTATCCCTCTTTCTCACTTCATCTTGCTAGGATAAGGTGTCTCAACCTTGCAATCCTAATGTTTAAACTAACTACTTTTGCATGTACTCGCTATTTCATCTTTAGTGCCTTTTATATCCACTTGAAAAAGTTGATGTCTCATTTGGAGGTGGCATTGATTTCATCTTTTAGTGTATTTTGTCCTCACACGAGGATGTAGGCGTCTCACTTTTGTCTTGGCATGCTTGGCCATGTGTTGGCATCCTGGAAGGTGTATAAGAGCATCTTAACCAGTCTTCTTGGGAGTTACATATGACATTCTTATGACGTGTAAGAGAATGTAAGAGGGAGGTTATATTTGAATCTTGACCAGTCTTATGATAGAGTTGGACACTTGTCATGAAGCATCTAATGCAGAGGAGAATGAAGACAAATTGGATGCCCAAGTTGGGCAATCAAATATTCCTTGTTTATGACATATGAAAAAATTGAAAGGATTAAGATAATAATAACCCAGCACATCTTAGATCAAAGGGGGCGATGGAATTTGGGTCAAACCAATTTGGGTGTTGTTGTGATCCTTCATAACATGCCCTTATTTTGTCATCAAAATTGGGGATCCTTTATTTCTTTTGATCTTTTGTCCATTTTGGTACTTTAATTTTCAAATCAATCTAGTTTTCATGTTTATTCATCCTTTTGGATGGGAAAAGTGTCATAAGAGATTATTTTTGATGTTTTATGGGTCTTTGTTTTTACTAATTTTTATAAAAGTTTAAGGGGTTTGTTTTGTTGCAAGTTGCAAATTGGGCCTAAACTTCAATTTGCAACTTCACCCTATTTAAAGGCTTTTTTTCCCACACATTATTTTTAGCATGACGTTTCATTTTCTCACCCCTTCAACTTCATTTTGGTGACTTGTCTACCATTTTCACCTGTGCAAGTTGGGTTTTCTCTAATTTTTCCTTGTGTAGGATTTGGATTGCCTTTTAGGTTGGTTTGCGTGATTTGTTATGTGGATTAAAATTTCTTTTTTCTTTTTCTTTAGGTAGGGTTTTGTAGCAAGTTTGTGTGTTTTCAAGTGTTTTCGATTTCTTTAAGAGCTTGCATCCAAAATGTGCATTTTGGATTCATTCTTGATATTCTTCTCATTTTTGATGGTTTCCTTAGTTGATTTTGGGAGTTTGGAATGATTTATTAAAAAACTTGGTGTAATTTCAGGTTCCCAAAACTTTTTCCAATTTGCAAGTTTTTACACACTACAAATTAACTGCAAGTCTTGTCGATATTCACACTTTCTTTACAATTTGTAAGTTTTTATAAACTGCAACTGGACTTCAAACTTTTCTTGCATTTTTCATTTCTAAAATATTTTACAGTTTATAACCTTCGTAAATTGCAACCTCACTTTGAAGTTTGGTGGCATTTTTGAAACCCAAAAGTTTTTGCAATTTGCAAGTTACTATGCGTTGCAAACTAGATTCAATTTTTGGTTAGCAATCGCAATTCATTTGCAATTTGCAATTTTATTCAAACTATAGTCAGAGTCTAAACTCTAGCCATAGTTCAGATCACACATTCATTTGCAATTGCAACCTTTACCGCAGATTCCAAAGTGGACCCCAACTTTAGTTTGCAATTTGCATCTTTCCTGCAAAATTTAAAACACTCTTGGGTAGTTCCAAATGCATTAAATTTTTAGGGAAAAGGTTTTAATCAATTTCTTCATCATACTAACATATTTTTGGATGTAATTTGATGATTTTTTAATAATTTTGCATTAATTTCATCTTACAAAATAGTTGTTTATTTTGATTCTAAGGCATGTCAAGCTATGGTAGGAACTCTATTCGAGAATGTCTTCACCAACAAGGATGAAGTACGAGTACAAAGGTGTGGTACTACCTTCAAAGTTGGTATCCAAATTGGACAATATTTTTAATATAGATTTTGGGCACGTGGATTTGGAGGAGTTTCATAAAAGATTGCTAGAAAGTAAGGAGACTAAAATGTTGTCGAATATCAAATTGAGTCACCTTGTTGAGGATGGATTCTTTCCAATTTCACTTCAACCTCTAGATCTTGTTTTGACATGCAAAAGATTCTACAACAAGGATAGGGTGGTTGGAACAATCAATGGAAGGTGATCATGCAAATTCAACCACCATATATCAAAGAAATGTTGAATCTTCCAGCAAGGGATGCCTTTGTTAAGTTAACCATGGATTCATATAGAGAGTATTTTCAATCTCACATTGATCAATGCATATATGTCATCAATAAGAATTGGTTATCGAAGCCAAGTGTGAAGATCTCTAGGTTACCAAAGAAATCTTTGTTCCATAGTGAATTTGAAGAGGAGATTAATGATGCAATTACTCTCTTGAGTTAGGTCATAGGATTCAATATTACTAAATAATTTCATCTATGGATGTTTCAATTTATTTCTAAAGTATTTCATCTATGGATATTTTAATTTATTGATAATCATTTCTAGAAAAGAGTTCATCTATTGGGTGACCCTCATAAGTGACAATCTCCACGAGCAGTTAAGTGAAGTCATTAAATCCAACTAATTTTACATGACTTCATATTTGGTGTATGCCTTAGCAAGGAGGGAATAGTTTATTGGAATTGATTAAATTGGCATCATGGGTTTAGGTTGATAATTGGTATATCAATATTATCATCAACTAGAGATGAAGCAAAGTCTCAAGATTTTCAAAAGGGTGAACAATGCTTTCATACTCTATATTATACAAATGCTTGAGAAAGATAGGCTGAAGAAAATGTCTCTAGAAGTTATGGAGAAGATTTAGAAATGGAGAAATTGGTACTACTAGTTCACCACCTTTACTTATATTTAAGATTGTAGGTTTTACAAGGGCATCATTAAAACTCTTAGATTATGTCAGTGACCAAATAGATTTGTTGGAGGTATGTAGACATGGCACTGAAGTTCATAAGATTTGTGCTGAAAACAAGGTGAAAAGCCTTCCTTTTCCTTTGTCAATCAAGAGATATACATGTCCAACAATATAGGTAGTTAGAAATGTAGAAGCAAAATTGTCACTCTTACACTAAGATAGTATGAAGCAAGACCTTTATTCAACCCCAGGAAATGTATGGAAGGGTTGAAGTGTTAGATTCAGGGCAGACAACTAAGAGGGGGGGTGAATCAGTTGTCCAAAACTTCTTGCACTTTACACACTTAAATTAACTTTGTAATTTAGCAGCATAATAATAATTCAATCATGGAAACACAAAGCATTGAACCAAGAGAAGAAACACATTCACACACAATACACCAAGATTTTAACATGGAAAACCCGGTTAAGGGAAAAACCACAGGGTGATTAGCCCAAGATTGTATTCTCTATTAGAAGAATAGAAAGAAGAAAATGGCACATGCCAATTAGGGCTCACTACCTAAGCACACTTCTCACAAGAGGCTCACTGCCTACAAGAGACACACTATCTACAAAAGAATAAGTATCACATACATGAACTGGTAAATAACATCTTCACCATGCTTGAGTCAGTTCCATTTAAGCCCAATACTTCTGCTTTACCTTTTTCTCTTCTCCTCGCTACCACACTCTCATCTCCACAAGACACACTTTGAAATTACTTTCCAATCCCTTATTTATACAAGACATCAACTTAGGAATAATCATCTAAGTCGGCAAACATCAACAGGAACATCCGTAGGTTGGGTAACTCATCCGGTCAGCCAGTCTAAGGAAGAACACCTTCATTCGGAAGTTATTCTTCAATTGCAAACTCCAACTCTAATGCTGACCACCAACATGAACTGGACATGATCCAAAGACCTCCACAAGATTTCCTGAATCACCAAAAACATCGACACTTCATCTGCTTATTGAAATCCTTCTCTCCTTCATCCGGAACCTCAAGAACATAGTCTGTCATCACTGCCACAAAGGGATAGATGCTTCCGGACCTCTAGACCACAAACCAATCAAGTTGACACTTCTAAAAGACTTCCTGAACACTCCACAAAATCCGTAGAATAGGATCTTTCATTTCTGGATCTCACCGGACCTATCTGTATCACTCTATCACCTCTGAACACCTGTTGGAACCAGTTTTACTTGAGCGGCCACAACTTCTTCAGATCTTCATGCAGACCTCTGAAATCTCTACTGGACAACCTTAAGATACATATCTACAAACCCTTTAATCTGCATCTTCTGATCCTTTTCCTATCTTGGACTATTACCTTACTGTTATCACTGTTCTTCACTGTTCCTAATTGAGACTAATTTTCTCAATATCCTCAACACACAGCTTATCCAATCCTTATCATTAATGCAATGGGAGTATGTTGACATCAATGACAACATTGGTTAGGCCCATTCTTGCAACAATCTCCCCCTTTGTCATTGATGGCAACATATGATGTGAAAAACTATTTTAACCATCAAGATAAAAACTTATCCTCATTGTCACAACTCCCCCTATCAGCAACAACCATTCACATGTCTTCTCTCCCTTTACTACCCCCCTTTGATCAGAAACCACTTGTTTTTCACATGTCTTCTCTCCCCCTTTGACATCAATGGCAAAGGGCACATACTTGCAATTCCACCACTTTAGAAGCATACCTGCTGCTCCCCATCCATCAATCCAGACCATAAGATATGATTGTGATATCCACCAGACTAATGCGCATCAGTGAACCTTAGTTTATCACTGGAGGGGCAATAACCCCTAACTTCTCCCTGAGATACTCAAAAGAGTCCTTAGGTAGAGGTTTAGTAAAGATGTCTGCAATTTGATCCTTGGAAGGCACAAACTCCAATCTAACTTCATTCTTGTTCACTTACTCTCTCAAGAAGTGAAACTTGATAGATATATGTTTAGTCTTTGAATGCAACATCGGATTCTTAGATATGTTTATTGCACTTGAATTATCACAGAAAATTTTGATGGGCTCCTCATACTCCACTCTGATGTCTCTTAGCATCTGCTTCATCCATAAAACTTGAGTGCAACTGCTTGCTGTTGCAATATATTTTGCTTCTGCAGTGGACAGAGATATTGCCTCTTGTTTCTTGCTTAGCCAAGAAACCAATCTCTTCCCCAAAAAGAATGCTCCACCACTGGTACTCTTCTGGTCATTCACATCTCCTGCCCAATCAACATCTGTATATGCATGAAGAGAGAAATCATGATCTCTAGGATACCACAGACCATACTCAACTATCCCTTTTAGATATCTAAAAATCCTCTTAACTTCCATGACATGAGATTCTCTAGGATCAGCTTGGAATCTAGCAACAAGACCAACAACCTGCATAATGTCTGGTCTAGTTTGAGTGAGATACAACAATCCTCCAATCATTAACCTGTACTTTATCTGATCAGCCTTAGGTGAGTCATCATCTTTGCTTAATTTGCATCTGGTTGCCATGGGAGTATTCATTGGCTTTGAGTCTTCCATCCCAAACTTCTTCAACAATTCTTTCATATATTTGGACTGAGAGATGAAGATTCCTTTCTTTGTTTGAGTGATTTGTAGACCCAAAAAGAAATTCATTTCTCCAAGTATGGACATCTCAAATTCACTTTTCATTTGATTTGCAAAGGTTTTGCACATACTATCTCTTCCTCCAAAAATTATATCATTAACAAACACTTCAACAATCAAGATATTTTCATGATCAATTTTGAAATACAGATTACTGTCAGCAGTACCTTTGTTGAAACCAATCTTCAAAAGATACTTATCCAATCTTTCATACCAGGCTCTTGGGGCTTGCTTAAGTCCATATAGTGCTTTCTTCAACTTGCAGACCATATCACCATGATCAGACAATTGAAATCCATCCGATTGCTCAATGTAAACTTCTTCTTCCAAGTCACCATTCAGGAAAGCAGACTTGACATCCATCTGATACACTTTGAAATACTTGAAGGCAACAAATGCAAGAAATAATCTGACTGCTTCAATTCTTGCCACTAAAGCAAAAGTTTCTTCAAAATCAACTCCTTCTATTTGAGAATAGCCCTTGCAAACTAATCTGGCTTTATTTCTGATTACTTCACCAACTTCATTTAGTTTGTTCCGGAAGACCCATTTGGTTCCAGTCACATTCTTGTTTCTAGGTCTGGGAACAAGATCCCAAGTGTGATTTTTCTCTATTTGCATCAGCTCTTCCTCCATTGCTTTAGTCCAGTTTCATCATTGCCAGCTTCATCCACTGTCTTAGGTTCAATCTTTGAAATGAGACAATACTCTTCTGAGTCTTGAGCAATTCTTCTTCTAGTTTGTACACCTTTTCTTTTGTCACCTATGATCTGATCTTCAGAGTGATTCAATTTTACATACCTTGGAACTTTGGGAGTTTCTTGCACTTCTGAATCTTGATCAAGCTCATTAGAGCTCATCTCTTTTTCCTGAATTACTGGATCAGTTTGAATCTAAATTTCAGAAGGGGCTTGGGTTCCTTGAATCATAACACCATTTTGATCATCTTCATCAAATTCATAAAACCTTGAGGGTTTTTCAATTCCTTCATCAACCTTCACATTTGTACTTTCTATAATCTTTCTCAGTCTCTTGTTATAACACCGGTATGCTTTGCTTTGAGTAGAGTAGCCCAAGAATATTCCTTCATCACTTCTAGCATCAAACTTGCCTAGATCTTCATCTCTTTTAATGTAACACTTGCTACCAAAGAATTTGAAATATCTTACAGTAGGAGTGATACCAAACCAAAGTTCATAAGGAATCTTACCAGTATTGCTTCTGATTTGTACTCGATTGAGAGTATAGACTGCAGTGTTGACAACTTCTCTCCAATAGATCTGAGGAACATTTGCTTCCATCATCATGGTCCTAGATGCTTCTTGGATGGTCCGGTTCTTTCTCTCAACTACTCCATTTTGCTGTGGAGTCCTAGGAGCAGACAACTGTCTCTTTATTCCATGTTTCTCACAGAATTCTATGAACTCACCGGATGTGAATTCTCCACCTCTATCAGACCTCAGACATTTCAACTTTAATCCAGTTTCATTCTCTACCATAGCCTTGAATATTTTAAATTTCTCAAGAGCTTCTAATTTCTCTTTTAGAAAAGTTACCCACATCATCCAGGAATAGTCATCAATCAGTAACATAAAGTATCTGTCACCTTGCACACTCTTGATTCTTGCCGGACCACATAAATCAGTATGAACTAAGTCTAATAATCCGGTAGAAGATTGTTCCTTGCTTTTGAATGAGACTCTGCTCTATTTACCCAACTGACATTATTTGCACAAACTATTTGTAGGTTTCACCAGTTTTGGTAGATCTCTTACAGCCTGAGTGTTGCTTATCTTGAAGATATTATCAAAATTGACATGACACATTCTTCTATTTCATAACCAACTCTGATCAACTTGCACAAATAGACAACTTTTACCAGTACCAACTAAATGGAAGATGTTACCTTTTGTTTGGGTACTAGATGCAATCTCTATTCCGAAACTCTCAAAGATCTTGCATTTTCCATTCTTGAATCTGAGATCATAGCCTTTGTCCACCAACTGTCCAACACTGAGAAGATTGTGCTTCAATCCTTCAACATATAGTACATTACCGGTTTTGTTCCTTCCATCAAAAGAAATAGTTCCTCTACCTCTGATTCTACCAGCAGAATTATCACCAAATTTTACCACTCCACCTTCATACCTTTCCAAATCTATGAACTTGTTTTTGTCACTAGTCATATGGTGAGAGCAACCACTGTCAATGACCCAATCATCCTTCTCTTCAACTTGGGCAGCCAGAGCTCTTTCTACAACTTTATGATTGACATATTCAGAGGGCATTGGATCTTCTTCCTTGATGGTAATAAACACCCAATCACTTCCGGATTTGTTTCCTGATTTTGATTCATCATCTGTTACTCCTTCATCATCATGATCTTCATGAACATAGTAACAATTCTTTTGGAGCCTTGATTTGTTAGGTTTTGGCCTTGAAAATCTTTCTGGACACCTAGAGGCAAAATGACCAATCTTATTGCAGTTAAAGCACTTAAAAGGAAATTTTCCTTCATTCTTACCAGATCCTCTTGGTAGTCTTTTTGCAATAAGGGCTTCAAGCTGAGCAATTTCTTCTTCTTCTTCTTCTTCAAGGTCTTTTCGTGCTTTTTCATACCAAGATAGTTTCCTTGAAGAGTTCTCTCTCGGATAAAATCTTTGTTTACCCTTTACAGAGGCACTAGCTTTGAATGCAGATTCAGTCTTTGGGGGATCATCTCCAAACTTGACCATTTCAAATGCAGCCAATTTACCAGCCAATTGATCTCTTGTGACAGTTGTATGGGTTCTGAATTCTTCAATGGCAGCAGCCTTGATTTTATAAGAAGCAGGGAGGGATCTGAGAATTTTGCCAACAATCTCATCTTCATCCAAGACTCCACCAACATTTCTAATTCCACAAACAATCTCATATACTCTTGGCATAAAAGTACTAATATTTTCATCATCTCTCATCTTCAAATTTTTAAATTTCCCTTTCAGACTTTGTAACCTTGCACTTTTAACATACTTGTCTCCTTCATGCAGAAGTTCCAGTTTTTCCCAAATCTCAAAAGTAGTTGGTAGATCAACAACATTTGAAAGTTATGAATCAGATAATGCACTTAGAAGAGCCTCTATAGTTCATAGATTGTTTTCAATATCGATGATTTCATTTTGGGTTTTAGGACCACCCTGTGGAGGAGTATACTTTGTTGAAGCCATCTTCCAGTATTGCATTCCCATACATTTCAAGTGACATGTCATGTGACTTTTCCAAAGATTGAAATTGGTTCCGTCAAACTTTGGACTATCCTTCTTGTAGGATGACATCTTGGATCTCCTCAAGCGGTTAAGCTCCTTTTAGAGGAACTTGGCTCTGATACCAGTTGTTAGATTCAGGGCAGACAACTGAGAGGGGGGGTGAATCAGTTGTCCAAAACTTCTTGCACTTTACACACTTAAATTAACTTTGTAATTTAGCAGCACAATAATAATTCAATCATGGAAACACCAAGCATTAAACCAAGAGTAGAAACACATTCACACATAGTACACCAAGATTTTAACGTGGAAAACCCAGTTAAGGAAAAAACCACGGGGTGATTAATCCAAGATTGTATTCTCTGTTAGAAGAATAGAAAGAACAAAATGGCACATGCCAATTAGGGCTCATTGCCTGAGCACACTGCTCACAAGAGGCTCACTGCCTACAAGAGACACACTATCTACAAAAGAATAAGTATCACATACATGAACTGGTAAATAGCATCTTCACCATGCTTGAGTCAGTTCCATTTAAGCCCAATACTTCTTCTCTACCTTTTGCTCTTCTCCTCGCTACCACACTCTCATCTCCACAAGACACACTTTGAAATGACTTTCCAATCCCTTTTTTATACAAGATATCGACTTAGGAATAATCATCTAAGTCGACAAACATCAATAGGAACATCCGCAGGTCGGGTAACTCATCCGATCAGCCAGTCTAAGGAAGAACACCTTCATTTGGAAGTTATTCTTCAATTGCGAAATCCAACTCTAATGCAGACCACCAACATGAACTGGAAATGATCCAAAGACCTCCACAAGATTTCCTGAATCACCAAAAACATCCACACTTCATCTGCTTACTGAAATCCTTCTCTCCTTCATTCGAAACCTCAAGAACACAGTCTATCATCACTGTCACAAAGGAATAGATGCTTCCGGACCTCCAGACCATAAACCAATCGAGTTGACACTACTAAAAGACTTCCTAAACACTCCACCAAATCCGTAGAATAGGATCTTTCATTTCTGGATCTCACCGGACCTATCTGTATCACTCTATCACCTTTGAACACCTGCCAAAACTGGTTTTACTTGAGCGGCCACAACTTCTTTAGATCTTCATGCGGACCTCTGAAATCTCTACTGGACAACCTTAAGATACATATCTACAAACTCTTTAATCCGTATCTTCTGATCCTCTTCCTATCTTGGACTATTACCTTACTGTTATCACTGTTCTTCACTGTTCCTGATTGAGACTAATTTTCTCAATATCCTCAACACACAACTTATCCAATCCTTATCATTAATGCAACAAGAGTATGTTGACATCAATGACAACACCGGTTAGGCCCATACTTGCAACATGAAGTCCACCATTATGCATAAGCCCCATCTTGAAGATTATTGGGAAATTGTACTGATGATATAGAGGTTCGTAAGAGGTCCTATTTGCATATGAAAACTCTACAAATGAAAATGTACAAGATAGGTGTGATACTTTAAGGTGTTGGATGTTAGTTGTCATTGATGTCAAAGGCAAAAGTGAGAGGTGGGTTGTTGGATTTGTCATTGATGTTTACCAGAGTTAAGTGTACTAAAAGGATGTAAAAGACACTTGTTCTACACTTACTCTCATGACTCTCATGACAAGGCACTTGCAAATTAGTCATAGGTTTGGTCAATGATGATGCCTTGAGTTCATTCTTGTTGATATTGATTTGACTTGATGGTCTATGATCATGCATACCTGTCTGGTTGTCATTGAATCAAATGATCATGTTATGTTTTTGGATCATGCTTTCATGGTTTAGGAGTTCATGCTTATAATGCTCATGGTATGTTGTTCATGATCAGGAATTCATTAGGATCATTCCCTTCATGATATGGTGGTGACTTGGTGTTTTAGTGGCACAATGTATTTCACAGTTGATACAAAGAGATAAGGTCTCAATCATTCTCATCATGGTGATGGTGCTACAAGATATGCAGTGTTCCCTTCAAGGTTGCATGGTGTGTTCCAACATGATATAGTTGCTTGATTAGTTGAGCTCAACATAGCCTCAGTTAGATTGGAATGACAAAGTGTCAAAGTAGGGTTGAATATCTCATGGTGTTGGTGCTTATATTTCTTTCATGAGTTCAATCTATTTAAAGCCATAGTGAGCAATAAAAATTAGGGTTTGACAATGTTGAGATATGCAAATATTTTGAAGATCTAAATGCCTAAGGGTTTATAAATTCTAAAAGTCCAAACCCTACCTAAAACCCTAGAAGATCTAAAGATTTTAGTGATGGTTTGCATTTTTGTTATATTTGAATGGTGACTTGCTATTAAAGGTCAAGTATAACTTAAGTTATATTCTAAAGGGTTCATCAATGTTGTTTTGACCATCCTTCTCTCTAGGCAACTGGTAAATGCAGGTTTGTCTTTGCATATGAGCGCCAAAACATAATCTAATGGACTTAATTCAATTTGTTGAAGGGCGTGAACAAAAGATCAATGACTGTGTTCAAATCTTTTTGAAAACCAATGCCTCTTCTCCTGTGATTCATTTTTGATGAGTTCTTGATCGTCAGGTCTCTTTTGACAGCATGCAGAAGGCTAAAAATATCAAAAAGATGACTTGGATTCTCACCCTTAATATGCAAAAAGGTTTCTGCAACCCACTCTATTATTATAGATGTTTTCTGTATCTAAATTAAAAATGTTTGAAGTGGAAAAACTAAGAATTAAAAATGCAAGTTAGTAAGCTCCTAATAAAGGCATGCTTTTATGAAGATATTTGAAGGTATGCAATGTGTGGACACAATTGCAGATAGTGTTTTTCTTTTTGGATACATGTTTTTATAAAAATATTGCATGACTATGTGAGGTGTGAAACAAGCAGATGGTATTATGTTTAGATAGTGATCTATGAAAATGGTGTGGAGTTATCTGTTTTTGAAGATAGAGAATGTTTTTGTAAGACAAGAGGAATGAATGAAAGAATATGATAGGAACCAGAGAAGATAGAATGATTGCAGAGAAAGGGGAATTGTTGATTACAGATAAAAGATGAATTTGAAGATATCTCTGTGAATGCAGATGAAGAGTGAGTGTAAGGAAATCAGGCAGAATGCGTACATGTCAAAGATAGATTATGGAGAGATGAGTGTATTTGCAGATTGAGGGCAGAGCATGATGTATACAGAGTTACATGAATAAGGAGATGTAGATTGTGTATGAGTTTGATTGAATGGGGATATGCAGATTGACTGAGAAGCAAATGAAGACAAAGAATCATATTAAATGAAAGTGTTTTGCAGAGCAGTGATATGAAGTGAAATAGAGTAACCCTCTGTATTCTTTCTATTTTTTTGAGATTGTTGTATGTACTCCTATTGCCAGTGAGGCATAAGATTTGTGATCAGTGAGATCCTATTTTTTCTAGTGAGGCATATGATCAGTAACCAATGAGGTTTTTGTCAGTGAGGCATATGATCAGTAACTAGTGAGGTTTTTGCCAGTGAGGCATATGATCAGTAACCAGTGAGGTTTTTTCTAGTGAGGCATATAGTCTGTAACCAATGAGGTTTTCTAGTGAGGCATAGACTGTAACCAGTGAGGTTTACTAGTGAGGCTTAATGGAGATCATGTTCATAGTGGTTTTTATCCTTTTTGGGGTTTTCCACTCAATCACCTATGTTATGTGTTGATTCTATCTATCTCTTGTGCTGTGTTAATGCTTTATGCAATTGTCTTATGTTTCATGATCATGTTAGATTATTTTATTGTGAGAAGATCTTGGTTGAAGTATTAGTTTTATCATATCACTGATTCACCCCCCCTCTCAGTGATCCTTAGTATGAACCAACAATTGGTATAAGAGCTGTAGGTTCCTTGTAGGAGTTTAATAGACTTGGGTAGATCCTGGAGGTGGAATACTATGGGTAAGTGTAAAAGAAATAAGGGAAGAAGAAATTCCAAGCAAAAAATTGTTCAACAAGTCCAAAAAAAATCAAGTGATGAGTTGTTACAAGAATCACCTCTACCAGTTGACACAGGATATGATATATCTGAAAGAGAAGATGATTTTGTTGTTGAGATTGATGAACAAGAGTATGATGAAGATGAATGTGAAATTGATATTGAAGGAGAACTCATGTGTGCCGTAGGTGATCAAGAAATTTAGAAAGGAGAACTAGATATTAGAGTTACAACTTCAACAAGAAAAGGACTCCAAAGACAAAATACTTTCAGACCTTGAAAAATCTTTTTTCAGATCTTGAAGAGGCAAGAAATCTGATTGTGGATTTAAGGGTTCGAGTTGAAGAATCAAATAAATTGATTATCAGTGTAAAAATAGAGATTGAAGAGGCTAAAAGGATAGTAGATGTTACCAAGTCTGAATCTAAAGTCATATCAATTGAATGCCTAAAACTAGAAGCTGAGATAGTCACCTTGAGAAAAGATATTGAAAATCTCAAGATTCAATCAGAGAAAAATTAGAAGTTTGAGGACAGTACCAACAAGTTGTATGAGATGTTGGGCAAGCAAAAACATCATAAGGACACCACTGGATTAGGCTATGAAAATGGGAAAACTTCTAAAGTTAGAGAAACTCTTAGAAAGAAGATAGATCTGGACTATCATTCTGCTGTTCCTGAGACTGAAGGCAAAAAAAGATTGAATTCATTGATGGAACATCAAAGATGAATGTTAAAGATTCAGAAGAAAAACTCATGCAAGCTGTGAAGATTGAAGCTGAGATGAAAACCAAAGATGAGTTTATCAAAATGCACAACCAAAGGAGAAATCTTAGAAGAGCTGATCCATCAAGGCAAGCATATATGTACAGGTACAATTACTCATTTTTTGGTTATTGTTATACCTATAATCATTTTGGACACAAAGCAATTGATTGTAGAAGGAGTCAATCTGCTTCAATAAGGAATACTGATCTAGTGTGTTACAATTGCAAGAATGTTGGACACATAAAAAGAAATTGTAGAGTGCATGGAAGGTATGATCATGCATGGAATAGCAGTAGAAGGGCTCATAGGTTGTCAAAAAGAAACTATCAATCATTTGTGCTAGATTGCAATATCATATGTTATAAGTGCAACAATCTTGGACACAAAGCACATTGTTGTAGAAAAGGATCACCTAGATTGAAAGGTTAGAAAAGAAAAGATCTTGAGAAAGTTTGGAGGAAGAAACTTGAACAAAAGAGAGAACCTATGAAAGTGTGGAGAAGAAAACTAGAGAAAAACAAGGAAGATCCTAAACTTGTGCATATTGCACAAGAGACATCATCTGTTGCATGAGATGCAACATGAAGTCAAGGGGAGTTGTTCAAAGTTCTATCTCTTACCCCCAAGGTGAAAATCAGGAGGTTGTTGTAGTCTAGGAACAAGTGAAGGTATATCAGCATGGTCAGCAATCAAGTGTTTCTTCCTTCAAAGATTAGAGTGTAGAGATCACTGTGACAGTGGTTGTGTTTGTACTCACATCATTGCACTTGAATATGGGTTGTCAGTTCTAAGAGGAGATTGATATTTGAGTATGTGACTGTATCATCTCTTAGCATTTTAGTGCATTAAGTATCCTATATCTATCTGTATGACATAGATGTTTCATGTTTTCCAAACCTTTGGTCAAGGAGTTGTTTGATTACTTGAGATAGAGGTTGAAATCTTAGTTTTTGGTATGGCTCCAAGGGGAGTGTTTGCTTCTTTGTCTCTCTCTTGGTATCATTAGGTGAAGGATTGTTGTGAAGATCTCACTAGAAGCATGGACATAGATATTACAAGGGAAGACTGACATCAATAATTTGTCACTAAGTAGTGGAGGTGAAGTATGATGACGGTGTGCTAGGACTACTTCAATACCATATCAGGTTGTTATGTCAAGTTTAGAGTGGTTTCAACTCTAATAAGGTTTCTCTGATTAGATCTATTACATGTTAGTTGGTCTTGGTGCAAGCAATTGTCTTTTTTAGTTTCAAATACATTGATCCCCTTTAGAGTTCCTTTTATATGGTCCTTCAAGGATATTGCCAAGGCAGAGATGCAGGGTTTTCATAGATGTTTGATTTTATGCTTGTGTTCACTAAGTAAATAGAACTCTAGACAGTCTAGACAAAAGTTCATTCAAGATGATGCCTCAAGAGTATAAGACCATAGTTGTGTGTTGTAAAAATCACAGTATTTCATCTAATGATAGTATCAGTCTAATTCATGAATTTCATGACAATATTGTGTGACAATTTTTAAGGGATGGACAATTTAATATTTCATTGCATCAGTTTATATGTGCTGGGTGATGGTTCTAATCAAGGGAGTAGTCTTGCAATGAGAGACAATATAGTGTTGTAATGATTGCAGGCGGTGGACAATGTATTGCATACAATATTCATGACATTTATTGAGTATGGCATCCATCAGAATGATTATTGTCAAATGTTGTAGTTGCAAATACTGTATTATTCATCAACATTTCAGTGGTAACAGAACTGACATTGTTGACAGATGTCAAATCATACTCTACAACCTATAACAACACTCTTGGAGCTTTGAAACAAGGTATGGAATCTTTCAAGGTATAAAGTTGTTTTTAAGAACTGTAGTGCTCTGGTAAACATAGACTATGTTAGCCTTGTGGAAGCATAAAGAACACTGCCTCACAGTCAATAGAGGCATGTTGGGTTTTTTTGACCTTATGATAGTTTGAAGGATATTGTTGGATGCCCAAGAATATTGAAAGCTTTGTAGAGGATTGCATTGTTTGTGATCATGAAGAGTTTCAAGAATTATGCAAAGTTCTTTTTATGATAGTGTGCAGTGAGATCCTTGTAAGATCTACAAAAAAAGTTTAAGACAATATAAACTGATTGAAGATGCATGTTCAAATCTTGTCAACAGTAGTAGATACAAGGCAAAGGATAAATGTGGTAGATATATACAAAGCAAGGTGGACTGTGACAGTGAGAAAGAATAATAAAGAAGAAGTGACAAGGAACAGTGATGAGTATGCAATGGGTGGACAATGGTAGGAAAATGTAAAGAGAATAAAGAGAAATGGAACCATGTCCCTAGGAGTTCAGTCACTATTGTTGGAGATCAACATCAATATTTAAAGTTTGTTATATACTCCTAAAGGATAAAAATAGATGCATAGAAAGAATACAAAGTAGACAGAGATATCACTTCCACATAATATTTCTTGAGGATTTTTAAAAGCCCTAAAAATTCTACCAGCAATAGAGATGAGTTATAGACCCTTGATAGACAGAGGAAGCCACTACAGTTTGATAATGAACAAGAAGTTTTCAAAATAGAATGAGGCCTACCAAGAGAGAAGTTCTAGTGAGCATGATGCATTGCAAGGTAAAAAGGCATAAAACATGTAGTAAAAGGCACTTAAGATATATTTAACCTTGATAAATTTTTGCTTGAGAAGTGGATAGAGATACCATGGAATCTCATGTAAGCCCTTATAAAGATTTATTCAGAAGTAGAGTGTGTTGGTGCCTGCATAAATACTCAGGTTTCAAACTTTTAAATTTGCAAGCCCCTTCACAAAAAACCAAAAGAGTTCTAAGTCCATCAGCAGGAATGGGCCTTTGTCTCATCGGTCACATTGTTTAAGGTGGTTTGATCTTCGCATCGGTGAGACAGTGATCATCGGTGGCCCGTTTCGTGTTCTCACTGATGGGCCGATGAGGTGAGCCGTCGGAGTGACAGGGTGCATCGACGGAGTAGTTATCAGGCCCGCCGATGGTGTGTGGTCTCACTGAGGATGAGACGTTATGTTGAACGGTCGGCAGGAGTTGTGAGATCAGAGGAGGAGTCTTCGGGTGTGCCGATGGGTTGGGGTCTTTTCGACAAGTGAGTCGTCGGCGTAACAATAGCCATCAGCAACCAGGTCCAGTGTTTCTTCGATCACTGATAGAAATGCAAGGTGCGGACATTCAGGATGGTGTTTGATAAGACCTTGCACATCGGCGGTGTAGTCTAATTTCTTTCTGATGGGCCGATGGGATATATGCAAATGTGGATGTCGGTGAGACAATTGACATTGGCTTGTTGTGGAGGTTTTCTTCCGACTGTTTGGGTCACAGCGATGAGGCTGATCGGCGTAACATGTGACATTGGGACAACTAGCAAGGGGTTTGCCTATGGGAGGTGTGTGGCTAATGAGGTTTATGAAGGTGAGCCATCAGCATAACTGGTGGTATCAGCGTGCTTGGTGGGCGGTGTTCCGATACATGTGGTCATGCCGATGAGGTTTGGCATCGGCAGGAATTAAAGTGATGGACCGCTAGTGGTTGGCTCTCCAGGCCGTGACAAGGAAAATGTGCGACACTCTGTTTACATGCAGCTTAGTTTAAAAAGTGTTGAGGAGGTCATTGTAGGGCAAATGTGGGATAATGGATCTCACAAATGTGAAAAGTCAGCGAGGGAAATGACTGCCTACGTGGCGCAATGTCACCGGCGATGAACTCCTCAATGTTGCCGACGTGGATTTTCAACTTGGACGGGCAGATCTTGACCATTGATTTTGCTTACCTAGAGCCCGATCCTATGGCTGAGTTTGAAGCCTCAAACGACTAGGTGTTGGTGTCGTTTCTGCATGCTCATTCCACAGTCAACTACTTCATTGCATGGTGATGGAGAAAATGTCACATCTGCTTGCCTACTTGAGGTCCAGGTTCCTTGCACTGCTGGCTTTCATGGTGAATCTGACTGCTTCAGTGACTCGAATTGATGAGGATCCATTTGTTTCATCAAAAATCTCAAGGGATGATCTTTGCATTAATGAAGCAGGTCAGTGTGTAGGTGGATAGAAGCTTGTGTGCTCCTTGAAAAAGGAATCCATGGCCATTCTGCAGAGGTTGGATGTTTTTGGGTTTTCTGCTCTGACTCTGAACACAAGGTGTTCACATTTTGAAAGGCATTTTTTGTTGCAGACTCGGTCCTTGGTCTGGTGTATCAGTCTTTCTTATTTGTAAATGATAAATTCCTCCATGATGATTTTCTATGCAGATTGAATTTAAATGAAAAACACTTGTTGTGTGTATTGCTTAGGATTGTCTCCTGTGTGTTATTTGTTTTCCTTTCAAACAAGGTTGTCAAGGGCTTCCAATTTTTTAGTATATGTTTGGTGTACTATGTGTCTGTTTTCTTGCGTTTGCTCAAGGAGTGGTTAAATAGGCTTTTGATTAGATACAAAGGACAATGGATTGCATCATAGGATCTGCAAAGTATGATCATAGGTAATACTTTTTCTTGGACATATTGCTATCAGGAAGTAATATTTTATCTAAGTCCTCTGGATATGAATTCATGTTGTTATAGGGAAACATTTACATTCATAGATTTGACTCTGCTGCCCAGATAAGGCACTGGTTTGGGAATCTATCTGTTCAAAGGGTCTAGGAAAATCCCATAACTCCACACATAAATACAATTTCATTCCATAATTCCAATCTATTAGTTTGTAGGAGTAGGATTAGGACCCCTACATGCTCTCATACCCAACCAGTTAGATATGTCCAAGAATGTTGCCAGCCTTGTGATCTATCATGCATGTCTTGGTCCAAACATGAGAGCATTCTGCCTGTTGTTGTAAAGCTAAATCTTTCCATCATTGGGCGAGTCAATGTTAAATATTTAGCTATAGGGATAGCCCCCTTGGTGCGGCTAAACCAAAGTGAAGGGGAGGCAGTTCGCGCAACCTCTTGTATTAGTTGGCCGAATCTGCCTATGCATTGGAAATGGAAAACCCTCTGCTGATTCGGAATGGACACCAACAGAGTGCAGGGATCATTGTATGACAATGAACATAGTGATGACAATTTACTTACTATTTTACAAGAAAGAGACAGTCAAAGTACTAGAAGTGTAAAAGAAAGTATAACATTGGCTTTTAAGCATAGAGGACTCTGCAATAGATAGGGACATATCAAAAGTAACAAATCTTATCTGCAAGGGGAGTATTTGGAGTATTGATTGATTTGGTATCAAGGGTCCTTTGTCATTTGATGTCAAAGGGGGAGAAAGAGATAGAGAGTCATGAAGATTTTTCCATCAATGACAAAGGGTGAGTTTGTTGGATGTTAGTTGTCATTGATGTAAAAGGTAAAAGTGAAAGGTATGTTGTTGGATTTGTCATTGATGTTCACTAGAGTTCAGTGTACTAAAAGGATGTAAAAGACACTTGTTCTACACTTACTCTCATGACTCTCATGATAAGGCACTTGTAGATCAGTTAGATGTTTGGTCAATGATGATGCCTTGAGTTCATTCTTGTTGATGTTGATTTGACTTGATGGTCTATGATCATGCATACCTATTTGGTTGTCATTGAATCAAATGATCATGCTATGTTTTTGGATCATGCTTATAATGCTCATAGTATGTTGTTCATGATCATGACTTCATTAGGATCATTCCCTTCATGATATGGTGGTGACTTGGTGTTTTAGTGGCATAATGTATTTCACAGTTGAAACAAAGAGATAAGGTCTCAGTCATTCTCATCATGGTGATGGTGCTACAAGATATGCAGTGTTCCCTTCAAGGTTGCATGGTGTGTTCCAGCATGACAACATGACAGAGTTGCTTGATTAGTTAAACTCAACATACCCTTAGTTAGATTGGAATGGAAAAGTGTCAAAGTAGGGTTGAATATCTCATGGTGTTGGTACTTATATTTCTTTCATGAGTTCAAGCTATTTAAAGCCACAATGAACAATAAAAATTAGGGTTTGACAATGTTGAGATATGAAAATGGTTTGAAGATATGAATTCCTAAGGGTTTGTAAGTTCTAAAAGTCCAAACCCAACCTAAAACCCTAGAAGATCTAAAGCTTTTAGTGATGGTTTGCATTTTTGTTATATTTGAATGGTGACTTGCTATTAAATGTCAAGTATAACTTAATTTATATTCTAAAGGGTTCATCAATGTTGTTTTGACTGGCTCTCTCTAGGCAACTGGTAACTGCAGGTTTGTCTTTGCATACGAGCGCCAAAACATAATCTAATGGACTTAATTCAATTTGTTGAAGGGTGCGAACAAAAGATCAATGACTATGTTTAAATCTTTTTGAAAACCAATGAGTCTTCTCATGTGATTCATTTTTGACAGTTTCTTGACCGTCAGGTCTCCCTTTGATAGCATGTAGAAGGTTAAAAATAGCAAAACGCTGACTTGGATTCTCACCCTCGACATGCAAAAAGATTTATGCAACCCACTCTATTATTATAGATGTTTTTTGTATTTGAATTAAAAAGGTTTGAAGTGGAAAAACTAAGAATTAAAAATGCAATTTAGTGGGCTCCTAATAAAGGCATGTTTTTATGAAGATATTAGAAGGTATGCAGTGTGTGGACATAATTGTAGATAGTGTTTTTCTTTTTGGAGACATGTTTTTATGAAAAGATTGCATGACTATGTGAGGTGTGGAATGAGTAGATGGTATTATGTTTAGATAGTGATCTATGAAAAGGGTGTGGAGTTATTTGTTTTTGAAGATAGAGAATGTTTTAGTAAGATAAGCAGAATGACTGAAAGTATATGATAGGAAACAAAGAAGATAGACTAATTGTAGAGGAAGGGGAATTGTTGATTGTAGATAAAAGATGAATTTGAAGATATCTCTGTGAATGCAAATGAAGAATCAGTGTAAGGAAATCAGACAAAATGCGTACATGTCAAAGATAGATTATGCAAAGATGAGTGTTTGCATATTGAGGGCAGAGCATGATGTATACAAAGTTACAGGACTAAGGAGATGTAGATTGTGTATGAGTTTGATTGAATGGGGATATGCAGATTGACTGAGAAGCAAATGCAGATAAAGAATCATATTGAATTAAAGTGTTTTGTAGAGCAGTGATATGAAGTGAAATAGAGTAACCCTTTGTATTCTTTCTATTTTTCTGAGATTGTTGTATGTACTCCTATTGCCAGTGAGGCATAGGATTTGTGATCAATGAGATCCTAATTTTTCCAGTGAGGCATATGATTACTAACCAGCGAGGCATATGATCAGTAACTAGTGAGGTTTTTGCTAGTGAGGCATATGATCAGTAAACAATGAGGTTTTTGCCAGTGAGGCATGTGATCAGTAACCAGTGAGGCTTTTGCCAGTGAAGCATATATTCTGTAACCAGTGAGACATAGACTATAACCAATGAGGTTTTCCAGTGAGGCTTAATGGAGATCATGTTCAGAGTGGTTTTTACCTTTTTTGGGGTTTTCCACTCAATCACTTGTGTTATGTGTTGATTCTATCTATCTCTTGTGCTTTGTTAATGCTTGATGCAATTGTCTTATGTTTCATGATCATGTTATATTGTTTTATTGTGTGAAGATCTTGGTTGAAGAATTAGTTTTATCAGATCACTGATTCATCCCCCTCTTAGTGATCCTCAGTATTCCAACATAAGGATTACATGATAATGGTGAAATTATATATACTTTGTATGGGGCCAACAAGGTTTTTGGTCAACCTCTACCAACACGAGATTGGACCTCAAGAGAATTTAAGAATATGGTAGCTATAACATCCTTGGTGATTAGGAGTAAAATATGGCTCAAAGAAGCAATGAAGAATTTCAATGGGGAAAGCCATCTTGTTGCAATAGTAACCATAGGTGGAAATGGAGAAGAAGAGTAGGGGGGGGAACATGTGAAGATGATTTAGAAAAATAAGTCACCCAAGCTAAGGTTTGTGTATTTAATTTTGAATCAACCAAAGCAAGGGCAAGCATAAAATATGGATATTTCTCCCAAACACCACAATGTTCCTTCTAAAGTTCCTCCTCAAGCTATTCAGGCCAAAGTAGAAGAAATCAATGAGCCTATACCTTTGTTTCTAGAGGAAATTTTTAGGTCACCATCTTAATATCTTCAGAATTCACCTCTAATCATTTAGCCTCTGAATCTTTCTTTTGTAAGCCCTCCAAGATATGTTTCAACAAAAACTCCCATCTAGTCTCTAGAGAAGATTCTTGATAAAGATCTTTCTCCTCCTAAAAATCCTTCCCCACCTCTTTCTTCCAATGATCAAAACACACAACAGTCTCAAGATAGCATCCTGATAGGACAAGCATAGACTACAGATACACCATAGTGGTTTGATTAGATCATTTAGAAGAGAAAGAGGGTTGTGAATCCATTGTTGGATGATCTTGCTCAACTAGCCACCATGTTTCCAAAATCTAGTCTTCCAAAAAGGGATAGAATAGAATCTTCCATCACAATTGATAACTATGGGAATAGGCAAGCATAGTTCATTACACTGTTGTCAAACATCCCTGAAGTTGATAAAAAAACATTAGATTACATAGTCAATACCATTGCTTTGGGAAATCCATCAAGGGAAGAAGGGAAACAACTCGCTAGTTCTTTAGTTGATTAGCTCATTTAGAAGATGGACAAGGATAAGGCTAATAAGGAAGAATATAAAGATAAGGTTGCACACCTCATGACTTATATTGAATGTTTGGTTGGTCCTATTGGTTCATATTCAACAAACATAATTCCTTAGCATATTCTTAGTACTGAAAGGAGATACCAATTGTAGGAGAATTAGGGAATGTAATGCAAGTCATTCATGCTTGGAATGCAGAGCTAGTGAACTTAGGTCACAAGATAATGCAAGAAATAATTGAAATTACTAGAACATGTCTAAAGGAATGGAGGCTATAGAGAATTTAATGATAGGGGTAAAAATTAAATTGGAGGCAATAGATAGTATTTTTCCTCAGATAGCTTAGATGACGGACATGGATTTTCCTTATTTGATGGGTGAAGGAATTTCTAGTGATTGAGAGCCTAATGTGCAACAGAAGTGGAAGTTGACCTATAAGTTTCAGATAAAGATATTGAGGAAGTGCTAGAATAAGAATAAAAAAGTATAGTCCCTGGTGTAGAGTGTGTATAGTGCCTTGAATGAATTCATGGAAAATTGAGATGTTCTTTATATGATAGGATTAGAATATCTAGTCGCTACAATTTTTAAAGGATCAGTTTTAAGAGTTGGTGAGAAAGCAATCTCCCAAGGACCCTAACTTTGATACAAATTCTATCAACAAGTTGATGAAAGTAAAGGGTTCTTGTGAGAGTTTTGAGCTCAAAATGGGGGAATTCAAAAATATTCAAAAGAAACTTTGGGAGATTTTTATGAAGATTGAATTAAAATTCACCCATTTAGACAAACTTGATTCGAGATTGGTGAAAGTAGTGTTGGATAATTATGCTTCTTATTTGCAAGAGTTGGAGAATGAAGTCACAAAGAGAAACTAGTCAGAAAATGCATTGCGATGGTCGATTGCACATCTAATTTTGTCTTGAACATAATGAATCAAAGGAATTTACATGACAATAATGTCTCTTGCAATTCTATCTTTTTGTTGGTTTTGGAGGGAATGAATTTTTTCTTTCCTCCCTCCTTTGGTGTATAAATACATTTGTATTCAACATTGTAAAGGGATGTAAACTTATTTTGTTAGTAATACAATTTTGCCTTTCATCTTCTTTTTAGTTCTTTTTCCTTTTAGTTCAAGTTTTCAAACTTTGAGCATGTACCTATCTTTCTTGTGCTTAGTTCACTGAATGTTTGATGAGCTTAAGATGTGTTAGAACCACTGGCACTTGACTAATTGTGAGGTGTTTTGTGTGGTAGTTTGAAACACATTATTGTGCTAAAGTTTGTAGATTTTTTATTTCACACGCACAAGTTTTCCCTTTGAATATCACACCTTTCTATTTGGTGATGGATCACATGAGGAATGTTTTTACTCAAATTTGTCCATTCAAAGAATGACACATGAAGGATGGGGATTGTAGGCTTGGATTTTCTCCCCCTTTTCTTTTCCTTTTTTTCTGAAATCATGGTTGGAATAGGAGTAATTTGGATTTCTTTTGCTTGCATTCTTTTTGGTTTTGGGTTTTGTGTAAAGAAGGCCATTACTATTTGAAAGAGCGCAAATGTTAATATCTTTAAATATCATGAAATGTGAATAAGTTGTGTAAGTTTTTAGATTTGTTTTGTGGGTTTTGTGTGAATCAATTCATGTAAAATCTTTGATTAATCATTGCATAAGTCTGAAGAGAGAAAAATTTCTATTCTAAAGTTTTTTCTTTGAGACTCTTCATATTCTTATGGTGACTATTGGTATTCTAGTGCATTTTGGATAAGGTGAATTTCTGAAATTAATTAATTTGGTTATCATTAAATTGTGGAAAACCTTTGTGGTTGATTACTATTGGAAATGTCCTTGAAATCTAAAATTTTGAATTATAGTAAAATTTTTTCTAAATAATTTTGGATTTTCTCCTCTAGGTTTGGGATCTTTGAAAACTCTATTGAAGCTCATTGAATGGGACAACTCGAAGCTTGCCTATTGAGACATTTCGGTCTTTTATAAAGAGAATATTAAAAGAAGACTCTTGGGGTGTTTCACCTTTCAAGTAGGGGAACTTTCATTGTTCTAACTTATTGGTGTGTTAAAACACACATCAATAGGTGTCATACTTCCTTTGGGATTGTAAATGGTTTACCAAAATCATATCATGGTTTCACTTTGTAATTCTTCTATAAATTGGAGCTTGGAATTAAAGGATGCATAGGTTGTTTTGTAGGTTGTATGAGTAATGAAGTGTTGCCAGAATTGAGAGGGATAACTTGTATTGATGTAACTCTCTTTTGAAGGATTAATATAAGATTGGGTATCTTTAGGTGTGGAATTTTTTCCTGCAAGGGTCTCTCCACGTAAATATACTTGTTATGGTTTACATTCTCTTTCTAGGTGTTTCAATTTCTATTATGTTCTATCATTGCTAAAGAATTTCTAGCATTAAAGTTTAACATATCTTATTGTTAAGTTATACACCATTTTCTATATTTGTTATTAGAACCATGATTGGCTTGATTAGAGAGAGGGATGTCTTTCTTGGAATGTACAATTGAGTTTTTTGTTGTGGTGGGAGTGTATTGTGGTTTCTTATAGTTTTAGGTTCTAGGTGATAGGGTCATGGCTATCTCATCTCAGTTAGAGATTGAAAAGTTCAATGGCACAAGTTTTGAACTTTGGAAGAAAAAAACATGGAGGATCTCTTAGAATAGAGGGATCAATGTATTACCGTGAAGAACTTTTAATAATCTTTTTTGTCTATACACAATAACACAAGTAATAATCTATTCCTTCTTCATTATTCTCATTTGTAGTAACTACATAAACATGACCTAAATTTAATTGTAAAACAAAAGAATAAATAATAGAAAATAATACATAGGGAGCTAAAATATTATTTCAACTAAATAATGTTTTTATAAATTTGGTTGCACTAGATTTGATATAATGTTAAAGTCAATTGATGATTCCATCTCCTTGATTTATAGTATTCATGGAGGTCAATATGTGTTAAGTGGAATTAAGGTTCTAGAACACTACTCATCAACCCACTCTTTTGATTCACACTCATCCCAAAAGAGTGTATATATGAAAAAAAAACATGCAATTTGACTTGTATGAATAGTTCATAAACACACATTTGAAATTATAAAGGAGTGGAACTCACTCAATCATGTTAATGTAAGGTAATCTTCATATTTTGTAAAGTTAGCTTCTTCTAAAAACCAAACAAATCTATGATCTGTCGAGTTACCTTTGTTACTAGGACCATTATCCTCGAGTTACACCATGCCATGATGGTTATTGCATCTGTAAATTTAGCACTATCTTTGTACTTCAAAGGCTCTTTTAACACATGCTCTTGAACCATCATGCTCCCCTTTTCCATGCCCAAACTTAGTGAAATTCCAAATATGTTGAATGTTGTCATCACATGCATCCTGCTCAACTAATATAATATCTATGAGTCTTGAATTGTGATGTAAAATTATCTAATCATATGATGTTTCTATCACACATATTATTGTAGAACATTTGAAACCAACCTTGCATGAACTTAGTAGAATGTATGTAATCATCAATAATATATGAATGACTCTCCATTAAGATCTTTCTATTTTTGTTTATGCTATTGGTGTTGGAATATATAAAATCTATTGATAACCTAGATCTAGTGTGGAAAAGACACTCAGACCCTTATTCAACAAATGAATCAAGAATTAAACTAATAGAATAAGGTTAGCTTGTAGGAACAAGAGAGATAAGCACACTATTGCAAGGAAAAAATTGACTCAATATAATATGCATTAACCAAAAGCTCACACTACAAGAATAAATAAGTATGTAATATGAGTGGATACATAAAAGAGATGAGGCAAATGCAACCACTGAGAGAAGTAATTTCTATTAGGAAAGGTGTCTCAACCTTGCAATTATAAAAAGTCTAATTTTTTGGTTATAAATTGAATAAACTCAATTTCTGGGCTATAGAGTTGGTTTTTGGCCAAAATAAAAATTCTAAGTTGTTCAACATTGTCGGTGCATAGATATCTTTGAGCTCTACAATTTAGAAAAATTGGGCCCAATCGGCTTCCCGGATCAAAAGGTATGGCCTTTGAAAGTTGGGCCTCCTGTATTGAAAAATATAAAAACATGTTGGAAATAGAAAAGAGTTGTAAGGGGCAGTTACACATGTTGATTTATGTTATGACACATCATAAGGTATCTTTTATTGGAGATAATGAAACCCTAAGGATTTGGGTGCCACTTTTGGGTGCTTTTAGCTCATGGTTTTGTAATTACTGTTTGACGGTTTCATGTATTGTATCTCCTATATATTAGGTGCTTGAGATAGAGTTTGTGTGTAAGAGTCTTATAGATGTTAAGTTGCCTCCAAATCTCTTGTTGGTGATGCTATTGTGAAATATTTCTTTGCAAGCATATTATAATCTTGTTGAGATTTCTGAATAATATATTGGGTTGCTTTTGGAGTGTGGGGTTTTTCTCCCAAAAGGGTTTTCCCCATGTAAATCATTGTTATGGTATGATTTATATTTTTGTTTATTTTTGTATAATTTCTATAATTGTTGTAAAGATCTAGAAAGCTTTGCATAACCCTCCTATCAAGATTAGTGTAGGAAGAACTTGTTTTGCTACCTTAACTTCCTTACAAGTGATATCAGATCCTAATCACCTTTGGTTTCAGTTGTGGGTTGTTGGGTTTTTGAAGTAATCCAATTTTGAGTGGGAACTTGTGTAGAAGATACTTTGTGATCTTGTTGTAGGAACTTTTAAATGGTGAGTACATTAGGGAGAATAGAGGTAGAGAAATCTTTTGGTAACAATTTTGAGATGTGGAAGCTGAAGATGGAAGTTATGTTAATTGATTGAGATCTATGGGATGTTGTTGATGAGAGTATTTCAAGGCCTACATATGCTAATTTAGATGCTCAATATGATGTTATGGATCATAAAGCCAAGGGTCTAATCAAACTGTGCTTTACAAACTCTATTTTAATCAAGGTCCATGAGGAGTCCTTTGCGAAGAAGCTATGGAAGAATCTTGGTGAGATATATCAAGCCAAATATTTAGTGAACAAGATTTTCTTGAAGAAGAAGTTGCATTCCTTGAGAATGAGAGAGGGTGGATGAATTGAAAACCACTTGGAAGCATTCAATATGTTGATGTCTCAATTGGCATCAGTTGATGTAAAATAGATGAGGAGGAGAGATGTCAGATCCTACTTTGCTCTTTGCTTGATTCATGAGATTCTCTTGTTATGGTTACTGGGAGTACTTTTGTTGTCTCGAAAGTAGAAGATGTTGTGGGTTATTTTATTTTTGAAGAGATGAGGAGGAAGGTGTTAGAGTTGGCTATGATTGGAGCCACCCAAGATCTAGGACTTCATGAAATCACAAGAGAGATCAAATGAGAGAATAATTCTATTCTATTAATGAATGCAAAATATTGTGCAAATATTGTTACAATGTACATGTTATGCTTTGCTTATAAAGACAAGGATGAAATGTAGGATGTTGTAGTCATGTGACAAGTGTCTTAATCCTATGACATGTGACAACTATAGGATAAGATGACAACTATCAAAAATTAGACACATCTAGTAGACTCACTAAGTCAATTTAACATGTGAATTATGTGTGATGTGTGAATATTATTTAACTAATAAATAGTTAAATAATATGAATTATTTACACAAGGGTAAACCAGATAGGTAATAACCCTATTCACACCAACAGAAGGTATCTATCAATTCAAAGAGGCCTAAATGTTCATAGAATACCTAAAGAAAAAGGAAAGAAGAGCAAGAAACGTGACACATCCAAGACCAAGGGGAGATCCAAATCTCTTGGAAAGTCTAAAGTGATTTGCTAGAATTGCGGTAAGCCTAGACACTTTCATAAGGAGTGCAAAGAAGAAAAGAACAAATTTGATTATGATTCTGAGTCTGAGAAGGAAGATGGTGATGCATCAATTGCAACTTTGGCTACTCATGTAGGTAATGATGCATGGTTAATTGACTCAGGTGCATCTTTCCATATGACCCCTAATAGAGATTGGTTTTTTGAATATAAAGAATTTGATGGAGGTAAGGTGTACTTGGGTGATGATTCTTATTTGAATATTATTGGTTGTGGTAAAGTTAAAATTAAATTTCTTGATGGTAGAGTAAAAAGGATTAATGGTGTGTTACATATCCCTGGGTTAGCATGAAGTTTATTATTTGTGAGTAAACTAATAGATGTAGGTGTGCAAGTAGTCTTTTTTGATGTAGGATGCAAGATGATGCAGAAGCATCCAATTTCACAAGCAATCCTGTATCACCCAAAAATATTTCAAGTTTTTGTTTTCAATTTTTTAGTTTTGTCATGTTTAGTTGTTATGGGTGTTTGCTTCAGGGGAAATTGTTAGATTTAAAATTGGTCAAGTTAAATGGTGAGGTCCATGCTTTATATGTTTTGGCAAAGACTTTTGGCTTTGAAATCAAAGAAAATTCTGAATGGAAGTCTTCAACACACTAGCACTTTGCCTAATCCGTAGGACTATGAGGTTGTGCCCTGGCACTAAATAGTGTCTTCAATGCACCAGCACGACTTTGCCGAAGATGTTGGACTATGAGGTTGCATCCTAGTGCTGGACAATGTCTTTGCGCACTAGCACAACTTTTCCATAATGCATGGGATCTATTGGTTATGCCATTGTGCTAAGAATGTTTTTGTGCATCAGCGCAACTTTTATTGAACCAATGGAGTATGAGGTTACATCGGTGCACTAGCCATCACTCAGAAGGGATCCCAATGTAGTTTCACAACTTTACTTATTGCACATGGTTTAGAGGTTGTGCTCTTGCACATAATTGTCCATAAGGGATTTAAATCTCTAAATGATATTATTTCACAAATGTTTTGAGGTACCTTGGTCATTTAGTTCTATAATTGAAAATGTGGGCAACTGTTCAACTTCTACCTTTGACTGTATAAAATGTGTTTGATGTTCTTTGTTTTGGGGGGACCATTCTGGAGGGTAGTGTGAAGAATAATTGAATGTAATTTCAAAGAAGAAGAAGATTGTACTCTTGATTTATTCTATTTGCTGCAAATAAATAGAATATTCATTGTTGTTCTGTCAGTTCTTTGTTGTGTGTTTTTGTGTATTGGCTGCTCATCCTGATTGTTTGATAAGACACTCAGGGTCTAACTTGTAACAAGTGGTATCACAATAGGGTTTCTATTGAGACTATGGGCATCTCAAAGAAGGGATTCTAAGTTTTATTTTGTTGTGGGTAGAGAAGAGTGAGCACAGATCTGCAATTGCAGAGAATTTGATGAAGACATGGCAAATAGAGGATGTGGTAGAGGAAGAGCACCATGAGCTGGTGATATGGAAATTATGGAGATGTTGAGAAGAATAACATCATGATTAGATGCTATGGAGATGGAATAGTGTAGAGGAGTACATATCGAAGATGTGATTGAGGATGAAGAAGAAATAGAGATTAGATCTAAGATTATGCAAATGAAGAAAGTAATGAACCAGAAAGGTGATTTTTGAGAGCAATGTCCAAAATAAGTAGTAAGCCTCATTTGGATCCTCTAAGTAATAATGGTAGTTCGAATCCATAAGAATTGATCAATTGGATTTCAGAAATAGATAAGCATTTTGATTTTGAATCGATTAAAGACCTTGTTGGCACCCCATTTTCCCTTGTCCCTGATCTTTCAAAGTTATGTTAAAGTCTATTAAAATCCTTGTGTATGCCCCTTTGTGCCCATATGATGATATCTAATCTAAGATTGTTTTAGTGTGGGTCAATTTCCAAAATTTGTTTGTGTTGTTTCTCACATGTTGAAACAATTCGAAGTATGAAGTTTCCTATGTTTCCCTAAAATTTCTAAGTTTTGTTGTCCCCCTTTTCCTTGGTTTTTGGTGGTTTGACGAGTTCCCAAACTATCGAACCTGCCGAAAGGCAGTTCTTGGTTCATAGAGGGGGAAGTGTGCCAAAAAAGAGAAACCAAGGAAAGGAATAGACAAAGAGACAACCTTTTTGGTGGTTTGGATGGTTTGCGAACCACCGAACCCACCGAAAAGGGTTCTAAGGTTCGAAGAATGGCCAAATTGCTGAAAAGAGAGCCCGAGTTCAAGAAAGGGAAAGATCACCAAAGAAGAAGAAGAAACAAAGATGAAGAAAAGAGGTTCATGATAGGTGGAGTTCACTGAAAGACAAATCTATTGAAAAGGAAAGATAGATAAAAATTAGACAAGGAAAAGGAAGAGATAAAGAAAAGATGAATGGAGAAAGAAGGAAAGAACAAATGAGGATTTTTGAAGATTCAACAAGTTCTCGAACTTGGGAACCTGCCAGAAAGGTTCACCAAAATGAAAATGCGCTTAAAGTCAAATAAGAAAGGATTTTTTAAAGTGTTGTAAAGGATACATGGTACATTTTCATAGGTTTTGTAAATTTGAAGACGTCCACCTACTTTCAGGCCGCCATGAATGCGTAGTTTGACCTATTTAAGAAGTAGATGAAGATTTTAGTGCTTGAGTAGGTTAGGTTGATGTGGTTGGTGTAGATTTCTTCCTGTGCCCTAATTTTAATTTTCTCCTAAGTAATGATATTGTAATGTTTAAAATCTTGATTTAATGTGATGTACATTTTTGGTGCCATGGGAGTTGGTGAGATTTAATGCTGGTGCAAATGGGTAGTTTACCACCCATGTAGCATTGAATTTTGATCCTATATATGCATGATCTAAAGACATATTTCAAGGTTGGTCACTTTGGCATTTTTAGGTGATTGGTGCAATGCGACTAGGGTTTCTAACATTGTAAAAGTTGTAGATCTTTAGGGGTAACATTTGTAAATCATATGGATGAATTGATGTATAATTTGTGAGTAGAATCATATGTCTCCATTGTTGCAAATGTTCATTTAGGGAAATCCTATTTTTTTGCAGGATTCCTTGTGAGGCCTACATTTTTCATTCCCGTTCCTTTGACTATTTACTTTACTGTTGCTGATACATTTAGACTTGTGGGATTGTTGATCCTGAATTCCTGAACTATTAGACTTTATGATGTTATGGGAAAACTAATTGGGTGATGTTAGATAGATGCTTTATATTATGAGAAAACAAATTGGGTGATGTTAGATAGATGCTTTATATTATGAGAAAACAAATTGGGTGATGTTAGATAGATGCTTTATGTTAAAGGAAAACTAATTGGGTGATGTTAGATAGAAATTAGTTGATATTATGATGTTAAAGGAAAACTAATTGGGTGATGTTAGAAAATTGGTTTTGTGATTTAATCTTGGGAATGGATGTTTGAAATGCAGAATTCAGAATCTAACTATAAGGTGACTTCCTTTATACTTATGTGAACTAGTGATATTTTTTGTGAGTGTATGTTTTAAATTGCTTCGGCTATGATATTTATATGTGGAATTAACTTTGCAATTAAGTGCGCAGGTATTTCTAATAAACCACAGAAATTGAAGATCATCCCACACTTGATGTTGTAATCCCTTGAGAAGCCGATCTAGTTCCATGAGGAACTAAGATCAACTCTGTGTATGATGAAATTCTGTAATGTTAATTTGCATGTTGTTAATCGGGCTAAGTCTACCCTCTTTTAAATTGAATTATAATTTGTGTTGTAAGAATTTTGTCTTTAAATTTCTTTTTTTTTAAATTTTATTTTGGAGACCCTTTTCATGTGTTTTAACTTGACCCTGGGTGCTTTAACTAGGCTAAACTTGACCTTGGGTTATACCCCATGGGTCTAGGGACCTTTTTGACTTGGGTAACCCTTGGTAAACCTCCATATGGTCACCTTAACTTCACACTAAAGTTAAGTGACGAAATTGGAGGCATGGGAGGGAGAGGATGAGTGGTACCAACACTCAACCCCATCCCTTTTCACTTCCCAAGGTTGGAGATGACTCCAAGACCCACCAATTGTGGAGGAATTGACTCCAGGTCTCTCTCACAATTGGTGAGAGTACCCTTGGAGTTGTGTGGTCCCTCTTGAGAGGAAAGGAAGGGGACACATGTGTCACCCATTCCCTCTTTAACTCCTCTTTTCTCTCCCACATGTTGGAGAGAGGATAAGTGGTAAGGGGTGAGGGAGACTTGGGGATGGGTGAGTGACATGTGTCAACACCCATCCCTTGGGACATGCTTGTAGTGGAGAGGAAGAGTGAGGAGGTGACAAGTGTCACCTCCCCATTCCTCTAAGCTCATGGGTTGAGCTTATTTTAATCCCACTTGGGAGAAGGTGAGGGGTTGTTGAATTTTTGGGAATTTTAATTGTTTGAATTAGAATTTGGGGAAAAAGATAAAGAGAGTTTTGTGGCTTATGTTGGAGGAGACTTTGGAGAAGCTCTACATCAACTTTCTTCCATAATTGGGATTTTAAAGGTTGGTTTTCAAGGCTAAGGCCTTCCTTTTGTATTTAGTTTGCTTTCATGATGCATATGTGTGAGATGTATTTTCTTGAGTTGTATTTTGTTATTGTGGGGAAATTTTGTAGGGTGTTGTAAGAGCCTCTCCCACTTGGGAGAAGATGCTCAACAAGTGTAGGGTAGGGGAGGAGTGATCCTCCTCAGGGTCATTACCTTGTTTTTTGTGTTGTTGCAAGCCTTGAGGGCAATATATGTGATTTTGAGCAATATGAGACATGGCTTGAGAGCCAAAATGTGGAAACTTTTGGAAATTGTGTTAAATGTGTTGGCTTGAGGCCATAAGAAGAAATTGTATTGGGATATTTTGTAGGAGTGGCACTCTTGAGTTGAGTGTGTCCACTCCCCTACACCTTTGAAACTCACTTTGGTTGAGTTCTTGTATTGTGATTATCCATGGGTATAAAATTGTGTTTTTTTTGGTTATGTTGAATTCCTTGTTGTGATGTGGAATGAGATCCTAAGTGTGTGGATGACCTCCCTAACTTAGGAGTGACCCTCTTGCGAGTCTATGGTAGGGAGGAGAACAAGATGTGTGGTTTTTCTTTCCCCTTGTTGTGAAATGCAAGTCATTGGAGCTAAATGTGAAGTTGGAGAAACTCCTTGTTCTTGGAGTTAATATTTTATTTTCCTTTACTCTTTAAGCTCTTGAGAAAGAGCTTGGCCTATTTAGGAGCTTCATCTTTGTTGATTTTCAAAGAGGAGGACTTGTCTCTCTCTCTCTTGTTGTAAAATTGTGTTTTCTTAAGTTTTGTGAAAGCCTTTTTCATTGTATTGAAAGTTACAATTTGTTGATCTAATTTTTATCATTCAAGTAAAGATGAAGGAAGAAAATTTGTATTTATAAGCTATTTCTTGTATGTAAATTTCAAATATTTCAATTAGCAAAGTTGAGGCTTAGTTGTTATTGTGACAATTATGAAAATTGTATATTGTTGTTGTGAAAGAGAAAAAAATTAGTTGTTAATTTTTAGGAGTACCTAATTAATTGTATTTGTTCTTTCTTTACAAGTGTAATTCTTAATAATGCAATGAATTCAATTTGTGAGAGAAAAATATGGATTCTTGCCTTAATGGAAATTTGATAAAAAAAAAATGCATATATATCTTGGTTTAAATTGTTTAAAAATAAAATTTTAAGTGTAGAGGAAAAAGAATATAGTTGTAAATAATATATATATATATATATATATTTATACATATAATTTTTATATATATTTTGAATAATTCGAATGAATATTTTTTTTTGTGTATTTACAAATAAATTTGATTTTATTAGGTTGTCAAATAAAATTCATAGTTAACATTTTCTTTATACAAAGTTATATATATATATAGATATATATATACATATATATGTAAATATATTATTTTATTGTATTTTTAAATAAACTATGAAATTGAAACCTCTGTATATATATAACATTAAATGAATCATAAATATATTATTTTATTGCATTTTTAAATAAACTATGAAATTGAAACCTCTGTATATATATAACATTAAATGAATTGTAATAAAATTAAAATAACATAAAATAAAAATAAAATATTGAGAGATTTTAACGGGACTATGTTTTATTTACAGTTTTAAATGGCAAGAAAAGAGAAACTAATAATAATGGTGGGGGGGGTTTGAACCCCCCCATCGCTGAGCATTACATGGTTTTGGGTGTGGGGAGGGGGGCAGAGCCCCCACCCACACCCCATCGTATGGGATTGGGTGGGGGCTCCATCCCCCTCCCCACACTCCCCACTATCCACAGACCCTCGCGGGCTTTGTTTCCCTGTGTAGGCCTCACCCAAACCGTCCGCTGTCCCAACTCCCGCCATTGGCCTCCACACCTCCTCTGCGGCCCCCTCCAAACAGCTCTCTGCCACCACTCCGCCGAACCTCTGCCACTCCTCTAATCCACCCTGCGGCCACCACTCAGCGCTGCTACCACCACTTTGCAAACTCCTCTCCAAGCGCTGCTGCCACCACCATTGTGACCACCACTGTCCCTCCTCCCTGCCATCAACACAAAACAAACAATTGGTTAGGGTTTTAGCATTTTTATAGATGCAACAAAAAAAAAGAAACATATACATATGTTTTTATAAAAGAAAATCTAGTTATAATAAGAATATATATATATATATATATATATATATATATATATATATATATATATATATATATATATATATATATATATATGCATTTAAACTCAACCTACAACAAAGAAACAAAGGCAAATTGAGAAAATGAGAAAAATGAGAGAAAAAGAGAAAGAAAGATAAAAGTGAAAACAAAGAGGAGAAAATGAGAAAATAGTTTTTTCACTCATAAAGAAATATTATTTTATTAATGGAGGAATTTAGGGCTAAGAGTATTGGTGCAGGAGCACCCGCACATGATCAGGATATAGGTCCGCATGATGACATACATGATCAGGATATAGGATAGTTATCAGCATGATGACAGGATAGTCTATTTTTAGTATGTTTGACTTTATCATGTAATAAGGTCCATTGGACCGATGCTATGTATTAGTTCAGCCTAGGAGTATGTGTAGGCAGTTAGAGATCGGGATAAGATAGTCTGAGTTGTCCTCTCTCCCAGCCGCTTGGAAGCTCCCAGCCGCTTGGAAGCTCCCAGCCGCTTGGAAGCTCCCAGCCGCTGGGAAGTGAAGTTAGTAGTACTCGAAGGATTTGTTATATATACCTTCGACCTGTTAGGGTTTAAACACAATTCATATTGACAGTTCATTTTGATTTTGATAGTTGTTATGTTCAGGAGAGTAGTACTGGTGATATGCTGTACTGGTGATCAGTCCAGATATTGTGAAGTAGAATTGTAAAAGCAGGACATTTGAATCTCAATTGAATAAGATCTCATCTTTTGCAGTATTTGAGTTGATCAGTTGTATCTGTGTTGATTTCCTTTCCGTTTGCAAGTAAATGGGTATTTTCAACCCTTCCACCGGTTGATCCTGCAAATCGGTGGAATGGTCCTGTATCATAGTTTAGTTTGCATTTGTGTTTTCTGTTTATGCATTGCATTGTTCAGGAGATCAGTTAGGAGCATGCTATGAATCAGCCTAGCATCCTCATGTGCTAGGTCTAGAAGATAAGTTGTTAGATTTTGGTTTGAAGGTGATCCGGCCCGATCATCACATGATCTTTGTGAAATAGAGTGGTTCGGAGTGCTTACATGCAGTGGAAGGATACACAGGAGTCTGCATGTGCGTTTCCAGTCGGAACGAGCCGCATCCTCATCTGCGGATCCATCGCCATCAGGATCGGGTCATGAAGTTGTTGAAGTTTGCATGTTGCAAGTGCATCATGATGTTTTGAGTTGGATATATACTCAGTGTATATATCGCAGTCAGGATCATCTCTCGGAGGAAGTTCATCATCCGCATATCGCTAACGGATGCGGGTGTGAAAGTTAAGTTTTTTTGGCTAAGTGTTGAAGAGTTCATCAGGAGGATGTGTGACGTCATCGTCATCAAGATATGACGTCATCGTCATCAGGATATTAAGAAATCCCTCAATGCGAGTTTATCCTGTTGTCACTAAGTGGTTAAGTATCGGCGTAGGCAGGAAGTTGTATTAGCATCATCAGGAGGTTTCGAGGAACCGGATGAACAATATCATGATGCTGTTGCTTGTATCGTCGGGCAGTGGAGCATCGAAGGCAAGTTGTTGAAGTGAACGTCATCAGGATATTTGGAGCAACCGGATATTGGGATATCCTGCTGACGAAGGTGATATCGAATATCATGATGATGCCGCTTGTATTTGGCACCCGATGAACAGTGCAACCGGAGGATGTTTGCGCCCGTTGATTATATGATGATGATGATAGGCGACAATCGGAGGAGGTAAATAGTAGTCGACAGGAGGATATTTGCGATCATCCGAAATATGATGATGCTGTTGAAATGTGATGATGCTGTTGGTGTCTCTAGGAAATATGATGATGATGTTCAGCCGATAGAGAATTTTATCATGCTGTTTGTATTGTTGGCAGCTCCTTCCTGTTAGTTAGCCTCCGTTGCGTCCCACTCTGCATCAAGTATTAATTTAAAAATTAATATTCTTTTTAACATGTGGCAATTTAATTAACAAAATAAATTTAAACGTTGTTTTAAACTCGACTCGAAAACCTAGTAAACTTTTCGAATGTAGTAGTAAAACCTGTTTCTGAGATTTGATCTACCAAGAAATTAGGAATAATGTAAATGATGCAAAGATAACTCTGATTGATCGAAAACGTGAAGGAGAACAAATGATCAGACTTTGTTGAAAAATGTTGTAAATTATAGAAAATGTGAAGGAGAACAAATTAATATTAAATTACAGAAAATGTGAAGGAGAATAGAATGATTGGACTTTGTTGAAAAATGTTTTAAATTTTAGAAAATGTGAAGGAGAACAAATTAATATTAAATTACAGAAAACGTGAAGGAGAACAAATGATTGGACTTTGTTGAAAAATGTTTTAAATTATAGAAAATGTGAAGGAGAACAAATTAATATTAAATTACAGAAAATGTGAAGGAGAACAGAATGATCAGACTTTGTTGAAAAATGTTTTAAATTTTAGAAAATGTGAAGGAGAACAAATTAATATTAAATTATAGAAAATGTGAAGGAGAACAAATGATCGGACTTTGTTGAAAAATGTTCAATTAACTTAATCAACTGTATTACCAATGCAACTAGTGAGATGTAAGAATTTATTAATCCAAATCAGGAAACCTCTTGATCAGATTTAGTTTTAGTACAATAAACCCTACTCACGCCTGTGAGACGTTATGCTGCCAGATTTTTCTAGAATTTAGGATTTAGTTAGGTTAGTGAAGTTTAACCCTATTGGTGACATTAACTGTGTCGCGATGACCCCCTTGATGGCCTTCTTATGATTGGTATGTGCATGGGTACGTATTACCCCGCATTCATCTATTTTGTTTATGCTTTAGCATACGTCATCGAGCACGCTTACGCATGCGAGGGGGTTTCTAGGGAAGCGTGGATTTTTTTTTATATTTCATGTCATGACCACATGACAAATGTGGACATGACACGTGTGATGCGTGTCGTGACCGCATAGGAAATGTGGGCATGACATTCCTGTTGCCACAATTTGTAGTATGATTGTAATATTCATTTGAAGGATTTGACAGATCCATAATATATTACATGTTGTAATGGCCATTTTAAGATTGCATATGGATGAATGTTGTGTGGGAAAGGATTAATAAGTATGTGTGGTTCTGTTTTCAAGTTTCACGCACCTGGGTTAGGTGACTCAATATTATTTCTTTATTGTTCTCCCCTTTGATAATCTATATATTGTGTAACCCATTGAAGCCACCGATCTGAGAGGTGTTTTGATCACCCAAATACTTTATAAATCAAACAAGATCAATCTAGTGTGAGATAAAAGTAATCAAATCTATATGCCTTATGTGATTTACATTTCATATGTGGCATTTAAACTCAACCTGCAACAAAGAAACAAAGGCAAATTGAGAAAATGAGAAAAATGAGAGAAAAAGAGAAAGAAAGATAAAAGTAAAAACAAAGAGGCAAAAATGAGAAAATAGGTTTTTCACTCATAAAGAAAATGTTATTTTATTGATGGAGGAATTTAGGGCTAAGAGTATTAATTTAAAAATTAATATTCTTTTTAACATGTGGCAATTTAATTGACAAAATAAATTTAAACATTGTTTTAAACCCGACTCGAAAACTTAGTAAACTTTTTGAATGTAGTAGTAAAACCTGTTTCTGAGATCTAATCTACCAAGAAATTAGGAATAATGTAAATGATGCAGAGATAACTCTAATTGATCGAAAACGTGAAGGAGAACAAATGATCGGACTTTGTTGAAAAATGTTTTAAATTATAGAAAACGTGAAGGAGAACAAATTAATATTAAATTACAGAAAACGTGAAGGAGAACAGAATGATCGGACTTTGTTGAAAAATGTTAGAAAATGTGAAGGAGAACAAATTAATATTAAATTACAGAAAACATGAAGGAGAACAAATGATCAGACTTTGTTGAAAAATGTTTTAAATTATAGAAAACGTGAAGGAGAACAAATTAATATTAAATTACAGAAAATATGAAGGAGAACAGAATGATCAGACTTTGTTGAAAAATGTTTTAAATTTTAGAAAACATGAAGGAGAATAAATTAATATTAAATTATAGAAAACGTGAAGGAGAACAAATGATCGAACTTTGTTGAAAAATGTTCAATTAACTTAATCAACTGTATTACCAATGCAACTAGTGAGATGTAAGAAATTTATTAATCCAAATCAGGAAACCTCTTGATCAAATTTAGTTTTAGTACAATAAACCCTACTCACGCCCGTGAGGCATTATGCTGCCAAATTTTTCCAGAATTTAGGGTTTAGTTAGGTTAGTGAAGTTTAACCCTATTGGCAACGTTAACCGCGTCGGGATGACCCCCTTGATGGCCTTCTTACGATTGGTATGCACACGGGTATGTATTACCCCACATTCATCTGTTTTGTTTATGCTTTAGCATATGCCACCAAGCACGCTTACGCATGCGAGGGGTTTCTAGGGAAGCGTGGAATTTTTTTATATTTCATGTCATGACCACATGACAAATGTGGACATGATACGCGTGATGTATGTCGTGACCGCATGGGAAATGTGAGCATGACACTCCTGTTGCCATAATTTATAGTATGATTGTAATATTCATTTGAAGGATTTGACAGATCCATAATATATTACATGTTGTAATGGCCATTTTAAGATTGCATATGGATGAATGTTGTGTGGGAAAGGATTAATAAGTATGTGTGGTTCTATTTTCAAGTTTCACGCACCTGGGCATTCCAGTTAGGTGACTCAATATTATTTCTTTGTTGTTCTCCCCTTTGATAATCTATATATTGTGTAACCCATTGAAGGCACCGATCTGAGAGGTGTTTTGATCACCCAAATACTTTATAAAGCAAACAAGATCAATGTAGTGTGAGATAAAAGTAATCAAATCTATATGCGTTATGTGATTTACATTTCATATTTTAAACTCAACCTACAACAAAGAAACAAAGGCAAATTGAGAAAATGAGAAAAATGAGAGAAAAAGAGAAAGAAAGATAAAAGTAAAAACAAAGAGAAGAAAATGAGAAAATAGTTTTTTCACTCGTAAAGAAAATATTATTTTATTGATGGAGGAATTTAGGGCTAAGAGTATTAATTTAAAAATTAATATTCTTTTTAACATGTGGCAATTTAATTAACAAAATAATTTAAACGTTGTTTTAAACCCGAATCAAAAACCTAGTAAACTTTTCGAATGTAGTAGTAAAACTTGTTTCTGAGATTTGATCTACCAAGAAATTAGGAATAATGTAAATGATGCAGAGATAACTCTGATTGATCAAAAATGTGAAGGAGAACAAATGATCAGACTTTGTTGAAAAATGTTTTAAATTATAGAAAACGTGAAGGAGATCAAATTACTATTAAATTACAAAAAACGTGAAGGAGAACAGAATGATTGGACTTTGTTGAAAAATGTTTTAAATTTTAGCAAATGTGAAGGAGAACAAATTAATATTAAATTACAGAAAACATGAAGGAGAACAAATGATCAGACTTTGTTGAAAAATGTTTTAAATTATAGAAAACGTGAAGGACAACAAATTAATATTAAATTACAGAAAATGTGAAGGACAACAGAATGATTGGACCTTGTTGAAAAATGTTTTAAATTTTAGAAAATGTGAAGGAGAACAAATTAATATTAAATTATAGAAAACGTGAAGGAGAACAAATGATCAGACTTTGTTGAAAAATGTTTAATTAACTTAATCAACTGTATTACCAATGCAACTAGTGAGATGTAAGAAATTTATTAATCCAAATCAGGAAACCTCTTGATCAAATTTAGTTTTAGTACAATAAACCCTACTCACGCCCGTGAGGCGTTATGCTGCCAGATTTTCCTAGAATTTAGGGTTTAGTTAGGTTAGTGAAGTTTAACCCTATCTGCGACGTTAACCGCGTCGCGATGACCCCCTTGATGGCCTTCTTGCGATTGGTATGTGCACGGGTACGTATTACCCTGCATTCATCTATTTTGTTTACACTTTAGCGTACGCCACCAAGCACGCTTACACATGCAAGGGGGTTTCTAGGGAAGCATGGAATTTTTTTTATATTTCGTGTCATGTGGTATGCGAGGGGGTTTCTAGGGAAGCATGGATTTTTTTTTATATTTCATGTCATGACCACATGACAAATGTGGACATGACACGTGTGATGCGTGTTGTGATCGCATGGGAAATGTGGGCATGACATTCCTGTTGCCACAATTTGTAGTATGATTGTAATATTCATTTGAAGGATTTGACAGATTCATAATATATTACATGTTGTAATGGCCATTTTAAGATTGCATATGGATGAATGTTGTATGGGAAAGGATTAATAAGTATGTGTGGTTCTGTTTTCAAGTTTCACGCACTTGGGTGTTCCAGTTAGGTGACTCAATATTATTTCTTTGTTGTTCTCCCCTTTGATAATCTATATATTGTGTAACCCATTAAAGCAAGATCAATCTAGTGTGAGATAAAAGTAATCAAATCTATATGTCTTATGTGATTTACATTATAACCAGAGAATATAAACTATGAACCATTCAAATGACATTTAAGAGTGTTATGTCAAAAAATGTCCCCTTGGGGGCTTTTCCCTCTTAAGGTTTAGCTCCCGGGTCCTTAAAGTGTATTTAGAGCATCTTGCATGATAATTTTGACTCCTGATGAGAAAACCCTGAAGTCTTATGGAAAATAGGACATAGGGGGTACTATTTTGATGATCATTGAACAAAAATAAGGTGGTGGACTTGGGTGCTAGCGCCCTAGTCCTGCCCTATTTTAGGTATGCCCTAAATTTAAATGTCAATTTTATGACCATTATTTAGGTCCTCTGTCGACATCTCAAGTTTGAATTATGAAATTCTTAGCAAAAATCTTTGTAGTTGCATATATAAGCATGATAGGTTTCATTTGTAAACTAGATGGGCATTTTGATCTACAAGCTTATGTTAAAGTGATTCAAGGCATTCATTGTGTTGTAGAGTAGTATTTTGTTGTTGGTATTGTGTTTATATTTGCAGATTTGACTCCATCTCCTCATGGCATGAAGAGCATCTTCCTTCCATCAGATCTACACTACAAGGTGATATCTATTGTGTTTTCAATCATTTATCATTTGGATTTTGCCTCTATCCCATAGGGATACACACTCTTATCTGACAACAGTGTTCAAAAGACTTGAATGTCTCTCTGGGGCTTGACCGAGGCAAGCCTCTAAACACCATGATCCCCTCCCATACTCCTTTGTGATTGTAGGTTATAGGTACTGAGTTTTATGAAGTGGAGTTGTAGAAAGGAGGTTGCAGACATCAAGGATTTGGGATCTGAAAGAAAGAGGACAACGGTGAACATTTCAGGACAAGGGTGCTAGTGCTAGTGTCCTCCATCTTTTCTGTGACAAAAATGGAAGATATAGTGCAGATTAGTGTTAGAAGGAGATTCAAATTCCATGAAAAAAAGTGTACCTTGGACTAGGGCACTAGTGCCAGCATCCTCGACATTTGCGCATTCTAGATTTTGAAAAATAATGAGTTAAAAATCTCTGTCCTTCACCTTAGTCTGAAAAGATTTGTCATAATTCATCAATTTGCTTAATGTTTTGCTTATTTAAGGTTTTAAGAGTAATTGAGCATTAAATTGAGACATTGTTTGATACACCTAAATTTCTGCATCATTCCAAGTGGCAGCCCAACTTGATAGGTGATTTCTCTCACTTAGTGGAGATTCAACTCGGTTGATATGCCCTTGAATATTTGATGAGAAGGGGGGATTTGCCTTTGAAACCTAAACCAAAACTTATCCCCCCTTTTTAACCCTAAACACAGACAAATCACAAGTGCATACTAGCAACTTGCAATTGTGCAAGGTTGTTTTCATTAGCTTAAATAGAGGTTATTTTATGCAACAAGTGTGTTTCAATTCAACGACAGTATTTGGGATTAGAACAACTATTTGGGTTTTGTTGTAGAGTTATAAATTTAAAGATATATATTGTGTAGTTTTCAATCCTTGTTAAGGGATACCTCCAAGATTACCCTCCTAAGCCTAGCTAAGCTTGAAGTGCAGAGGAGTCTACCCACTCCTGTAAGTTGACCAGAATCACACTTAACCTATTGATAAACCTCTTTCAATCACCTTGATGACACCCTAGCCTAGGTGATTGTGAAATGTTTTAGGGTTTCAGGTTGTAGTTATTTTGGGAGCCAACAGACCCCAAGAAAGTAAAGTTTGCTTGGACAAAGTTGAAAGGACATGCCTTCCTATGGTGGGAACATGTTTAGACAGGAAGAAAGAGAAAAGGTAAAGAGAAAACTAAATCCTGGGAAAGAATGGTAACCAAATTGAAGGCTAAGTTTTTACCAGCAGATTATCAAATTAATTTGTTTAAGAAGTTGCAAAACCTGAAACAAAAAAGAGAATAATGTGCAAGAATACACTAATTTTTTTTATAGATTGAATATTCAGGATAGCCATGTTGATGATGATGTTGAAAAGGTTTCTAGGTATGTCAATGGGTTACACTTTTCCATCTAAGATGAGATAAGCATGGTGCAAATCACTAGTGTTGAAGAAGCCTATCAATATACCATGAAGGTTGAAGACAAACTTGTAAGAAAACAACACAATTCTAAAAGGAGAAGATTTTCACGTGGAAAAGAACAGTCAAGTGGCAGAAGAGAATACCAAAGCAAACAAGGAGAGGACAATTCATCAAAAACCAATACCCAAGAAAATAATAAGAGGAGATTACTCTCAAGGAAGAGGTGATTATTCCAGAGGCAGAGGAAGAGGATTCAGTGGCACTTGTTTTCAATGTGGAGAAATTGGGCATATGGCATTTGAATGTCCTCTGATACAACAAAGTAGTGGGAAAGGAAAAAACAAGAATTAATATTGCACAAGATGATAATGAAAGTGTGGCTTCACCAAAGTGTGGAGAATATCTTGAGGATGGAGAATCCTTGATGCTGAGGAGGATTTTGTTGAATCTAGAGAAGGAGAAACTCAAACCGGTTTAGAGGAGAAACTTGTTTCAAACTAGATCCACGTCAAGTGGTAAATATTTCAAAGTGATAGTAGATAGTGGCAATATGGACAACTTTGTATCTGAAGAGATGGTAGACAAATTCAGGTTGAAGCATCCCAGTCCTTACAAAATTTCCTAGTTGCAGAAAGAACATCAATTAGTGGTAAGAGAACAATGCCTTATGAATTTTCAAATTGGTAGTTTTTGATTATTATGGTCAAATAGGTTTTGAAGAGAACCCTGAAACCCTTTACAAAAGGTTGCAAACATAAACATTAAGCCAACCGACAGCCAACTAAAAGCTACCAGAACAACATAAACATAGAAAACATAGCAAAAAAGAGAACATACCAAACTAAACTAATTCATTTTCTTCAGGGTCTCTACCGCCTCTATTTCTTGTTCATAAAAGGTCTCATGCATCTTGGCAAAGTCAATCAGTTCCTTCTTTTCAGCTTTGAATTGTTTCTTCTTACTCCCCCTTGTGCGGGTAGAGGGTCCACCTGAGTCCTCCGTAGCCACCTATTTACCAGTACCTTTAATATCCTCTTCCTTGTCCTATATTCCCAAGCCCTCGACATTCATGATGTCCTTTGCTATGAAATCTTTGATTTCTCTTTCCTCAGATCTTTCAACTTATTGGTCAACATATTCATCCCATTGAGACTATTCTATATAGTAAGTTTGCTGATGTGAATTATCTTCTCAAGATTGTTATTCACCTCCATGAGTTTCTCCTCCAGATATTGAATTTCGGTATTAAACTCTTCCCTCATCCTACCTAGTTGAGGATCAATCTCCTCCATTTTTGAAATTGATTCCCAATTTTTGAAGATCAGAGTATCCTGTTTAGCTGTGATGTTGTTTCCTCTCCCCAAGCTTTCCTGCATCAATTGTAACTTTATATTTATTCTATTGATCTCAAAGAAAAACCATTTGGTCATCTTATGCTGTGAATTAACAACATTCTTTACCAGTTCAAACACTTCCTCAATTTGGTCTTTATTTTTGGCCCGGGCCAACATGTCATCAAAATCGGGAGGAAGGTTACTTGAAGGGTCATGGATCTCAGGAAATTTTAGGCCAAATCTAGGGTTAGGGAATTGCATAGTTTTAACGCGGGTTTGCAACCCACTTTCAACTCCCTTCTCAATCGGCTTATCCCATTTCCCCTGTTTCTGGTTGGTCCCTTGCTTCTAAGAGATGTTAACAATGCTAGGAGCAACCCACTCTTCATCACTTTCTCTCTCCAAAATTCTCTTAACCTTCTTCACTGGAGTGGGGATTTTCCTTCTTACTAGCATAGCCCTCTTGCCTGTAACCTCTTTGATAGAGGTATCAAAGTCATCACTAGTGTTGGACCCATCAGACCAAGAAATGTTAACTTCCCACTTTTGAGTTCTTCTCCTCTTCTTTGTAGACTCCGCTTCACTTTCATCCTCTTCTTCTTCCATTCTCCACTCTTCATCATCTGTGTGGGATTCATCCTCAGTAGACACCACACATCCCTTCTTTTTACCACTGTGTTTTTCCTTAGGCCCTTTTTTAGGAGTGTTATTTTTCATATGTTCCATAACTAGTAGAATGAGACTTTCATGCAAAATAGGTAGCTTAGGGTTTTTGCTATTTTCTTTAATGCCATACTCTAGAGAAGAAAGCAAGTAGAAGGGGATAGAAACAAACATACTATGATGGAAGTGGTTGAGCAGATAGAAATGATAGCTGTAAACAATAATGTATCTCTCGTCTAGCGTAACGTATCTCATAATCACTTCAGCCACCTTGGCCCATATGGGTTTGATAGAGAGATGGTTATACCCTCCCAACTACATCTTAACTAGCTTATCCCTTTAATTTCCTTTAAAGAAATTATTTAGGGCTTCATCGCTATATTTTCGCTCACAGAAGAACTTCTTCCCTCTAGTCAATAGCTCTGAAACTAAGGCTATAAGGTCCTCTGCGATGGCTAACTCCCAACAATACACAGAAACCTTCTTATTCTTGTAGCCTTTCACAGACAAAGCAGTAACATTAGGGTCAGCTCCATGTAACTTCTCCATATAGGGAGTTAACCCCCCATCCTCCAATATTTTCTAGACCTTCTATTTCTGACAGGTCCCCTCAAAAGATGATGGTTCAACTCTGTTCCTATCAACACCCATGCTGAAACTTAGATCCTTGTAAATTTCACAATCTGTACTGAGCAGAACGAAGACAAGAATGAAATAAACCCTATGCTGGATAATCTTTCCATTATTCCTACCCATAATCTGTGTGAATAGACCTTTCTAGAGAGGAATGACCTTTGAACCCTTCAAGAACATGATGATCTCTTCATTAGATATCGAGCTTCATACCATTCTTACCATCATTAGTAATGAACTCCTTAGCCTTGCTTAGGATTTTTTCCATTTCATCCCATATGCACTTTGATTGGCTATTAACCCCTAGGTTGGAAAAAATATCTGCCACCTTGTTTCCTTTGCAATATATGTGTGATATGTGGGTAGCTTCAAAGGTTCCCAATATCATGATCACATCTTCAATTAGGGTCGCTATAGACCAACTAGGTTTAGTGGTATTCTTGAGGCAGTTTATAATGTTATTAGAGTCCCCCTCCACCCAAACTTTTCTATATCCCTTAGCTTGAGCCAGAGCTATAGTGTGATAGGTAGCCGTAACTTTAGAAAAGTGGTTTGTCTGGGTACCTAGAGGGAGTGCCACCCCACAAGGAACCTACCAAGATCATCTCTCATCAATCCCTCACTGCTTGCAACTCCAGGATTCCCTTTAGCTTTCCCATTCAAATTGGTAGTTATAAGGATAATATTTTGTGTGATGTAACGCCAATGGATGCATATCATATTTGGTTGGGTAGACCTTGGCAATTTGATAGATAGGTTGTACATGATGGAAGGACTAATACATATAAAATCAAGGAGGGACAAGATATCACATTGAATCCATTGAAGGATAAAGAAGATGAAGTAGAGAATAGTCCCAAAGTTTATTTGGTTTCTAGAAAGAAGTTCTTGAAAGAAATGAAGAAAGAGGGGACATGTTTTGCATTTATCCCCAAGCCTACAGTAGCTATGATTGTAGAGAAACAAGAAGAATTTCCAATAGAAATTCAAGAAAATTTGGAAGAGTATGCAGATATAATGATGAAAGAGTTGCCAAATGGATTGCCACCTGTGAGAGACATTAGTCATTGCATGGACTTAATACCTGGTACAAGTTTTCCAAACAAAGCACCATACAAGATGACACCTATTTAGAATGAGGAGATACATAGGCAAGTACAAGAGTTGCTAGATAAAGGGTTGGTTAGGGAAAGTCTCGATCCTTGTGTTGTACCAATAGTATTAACACCAAAAAAGGATGGAGAGTGGCATATGTGTATGGATTCAAGATCCATAAACAATATAACAATCAAGTATAGATTTCCAGTGCTATGAATGGATGATATGAAGGATTGTCTAAGTGGAGCCAAGTACTTCATGAAGATTGAATTGAAGAGTGGATACCATCAAATTGGAATCCGAGAAGGGGATGAGTGGAAGATAGCCTTCAAAATCAAAGATGGATTGTATGAATGGTTGCCGATGTCATTTGGATTGACAAACACTCCCAACACCTTCATGAGATTGATGAATGAAGTGTTGAAGCATTTTCTTGGTAAGTTTGTCATTGTGTATCTTGATGATATTTTGATTCTCAGTAAGACAAAGGAAGAACATTTGTTGCATGTTAGGGAAGTATTGTAGAGGTTGAACGAAGAAAAAATGCTAGTAAATTTGAAGAAATGTAGTTTTATGAAAACAAAATTGGTGTATTTGGGGTTTGTTGTTTCTGGTGATGGTCTTAAAATGGATCCGAAAAAGGTCAAGGTGATTGTGGATTGGCCTTCACCTTTTAGTATTTTTGAAGCTAGAAGTTGAAGGCTTGGTGAGCTTCTATAAGAAGTTCATTTGTAATCTTGGTGGCATTTGTGCACCTATTACTGAAACAATGAAAGGTAATAGGAAAGAATTTGTGTGGATGGATGCAATAGAGAAAAGTTTTAAATTATTGAAAATAAAAGTGTTTGAACAACTAGTATTGGCACTTCCATATTTTGGAAAAATATTTCAAGTTGATTGTGATGCGAACGAGTCAATGAGTCGAGGCATCCTAAGTCAAGAAGGAAGACCAATTGCATACTTCAGTGAGAAGTTGAATGAGGCAAAAAGGAAATATTACGTATACGATCAAGAGTTTTATGCAATTGTACAAGCACTCAAGAAATGGAGACACTACTTGCTATTGAAGAGTTTGTATTGTATATTGATCATCATGATTTGCAATTCATTAACATCTAGGGTAAGTTAAATTAGAAACACATTAAATGGGTTGAATTTATGCAGAGTTATTCTTTTGTTTTGAACCATAGAAGTGGAAAGCCTAACTAGGTAGTTGATGCATTGAGTAGGAGATGTTTGTTGTTGAATGAATTAAGAGTGAATGTAGTTGGTTTTGATTCTATGTGAGAATTGTATGAAGAGGATGCTGATTTCAAAGCAGTGTGGGCTGTTTGTATGAATCTAGTTGATAAAGACAAAATGCCATGGCTAGAGTATTTTATTTAGAAAGGTTTGTTGTTGAAGGGCAAAAAAATGTGTATACCTCAAGGATCAATAAGGAACAATTTGATGAGAAGAAAGCATAGTGGTGGATTGAGTGGACACTTTTGTGTTGATAAAATGATGGCACAATTAAATGAAGGTTATTTTTGGTCTGGTATGACTGCAGATGTCAAGAAGTTGGTACAGGGTTGTAGAGTTTGCCAGTATGCTAAATGCGTAAGGTAGAATACTGGTTTGTATCAACCATTTCCTATACCAGAGAGACCATGGGGACACATAAATATGGACTTTGCTTTGGGATTGCTTCAAACACAAAGAAGTAATTCTATTTTTTGTTGTTATTGTTGACAGATTTTTGAAAATGGTTCATTTCATTCCATGTCAAAAGAGTAATGATGCTTCCCAGATTGCTACATTATTTTGCAAAGAGATAGTTAGGCTGCATGGTTTGCCTAGAATTATTGTTTTAGATCATGATGTAAAGTTTGTTGGTCATTTTTGGCATACCTTGTGGAAGAAAATGGGTACATAGTTGGGTTTTAGTTCAACGTACCATACTCAAACTTATGGTCAAAAGGAAATTGTAAATAGAAGCCTTGGCACCTTGTTGAGATGTTTATTAGGTGATAAGACTAACCCATGGGACTTGATATTGGCTCAAGCAAAGTTTTCTTATAATAATTCAGTCAATCTAGATGTGTAGGGAAAGTCCTTTCTATATTGTCTATGGATATAGCTCAATAGTTGTTGATAATTTAAGAGATAGTGCTGATTTGAGTAGGAAGAGTGTTGTGGTTAAAGATTTTGCTGAGTATATTCATGATTACATAAATAAGTGAAAGAATCTTTGAAGAAGAGTGCCACCAGATACAAAGAGTATGCTAATATGCACACCTGAGAGAGCAGGAATTTTAGGTTGGTGATTTGGTTTTTTGCACATTTGAGAAAGGAGAGGTTCCCAGAGGGAACATATAATAAATTGAAGTGGAAGAAGATAGGACCTTGTAAGGTGGTGAGACAATTTTCATCCAATTCTTATGAGATTGAACATCCAACAGGTATAGATATTTCTCCCATCTTCAATGTTGTTGATTTGTAGAAATATTATGATTGAAAGTCAAGTACACAAGGGAATTCAAATTTAGATTTGTAGGATACACATGGATGGTTACATTAGTTGCCTGAAAGGAAATTTACTAGGTAGACAAAGTGATTGATTCCTGAGTGGCTAAAAGAACAAGGGGGAAAGAATACATGGAGTATCTTGTCCGTTAGAAGAATAAACTAGTAGATGGGGCCTTTTGGATGCAAGTTTCAGAATTGGTTAAGTATGTAGTGTTGTAAGATGTGTACACTACCATTTTACACCTATTTAGCACCCAGGTGGACATAAATTGTTTACACTTATTAACTAGGACCTATTTTAGCACCTTTTTGAGCATTAAGCATGTAGTTCTTGATCTTGATGCACAAAACCTAGACAAGTAATTATAAGGTGGGGCTAATGACACTTTAAGTGCCTTATCCTAGGAGTTTGGGGCTAAGGGACCAAGGCACCAAAGTGCCCTTGTCCCCTCTTTAGACCTAGTCTAGTTAGTGGATTGTTAGCTTGGGACGTCTTAAATGATTCCCAATGTCGGCCTCATGTAGTTTAATTCTCCAAAAATCAATGGGAATGCATATAAAATAAAGTTAATTTATTCATTTGAACATCTCTAAGCTATCTCTAACTTCTTGAAGGATTCTTCTTCTCTCTCATGCTTTCTACTCTTCTCTAAAGCTCTTTATTGTGGATTATTGCTATGACACTAACTTGTTGCAGATCTTGTGAAGACTTTTCTACTTCTTTAGGCTACACCAACTTCTTGAGTCAAGTTATGACACCACATCAAGCATGCTAGGGTTTCCATGCTCATGGTGACTTCATTCCTTCATGTTTTGTTTTGGCATTCCATTCTACTTCAAATTTGCCTTTGCCCTCTTAGGGCACACACTCTTTATCTATCATCTTTACTAAATTGTGGAGGTGGAAACACCATTCATGGAGCTTGACTAAGGCAAGCCCCTAAATAGCACCCAACCATTTTCCTTCTTGTGTGCATGTAGGTCAGATATGAAAGAATTGGCTGAAGACAAGTCTCAGAGAGCAAAAGCACATGAAGGCAAAGACATTGGAGACATCAGTTTCTCCTAACCCTAATCAATGTCTAGGGTGCCCAAGTTACCCTGTCTTGGGTATTTGAGTTATTAAGCTAGTCTCTCTTTTCTACACTACATTTTGGTGAACCTGATGTTTCTTACATTTTGGCATCCTTCTTGCATAAGATCTAAGCTATTTTATACCCTAGATTTGATTATATTACATTCATTCATCATTTTACATAGTTATATAGCTTAGTTTTGCATCATTTCATTGTTAGGGTTTGAAATAAGCTTGTATTTATAGGAAATCTAGCTAATCTTCAACCTAGGGTTTGTATATTATTGTATTGGTACAGATCGTGTTGGATTATTGGGTTACTTAAAGGGATTTAATTTTTTGTACCTTATCATCCTTTATGTTCTAGGACATTCTTGCATATTTGCATTGAAAAAAAAGAAAAATCAAGCATTTTAGACTTACAAAAAGGCATATTTGTGCATTGTTTTCATTGCATATGTTGTAGATCATCATAGAAAGATTTAAATCTCTGATTTTTGCATCAGATCTGATTGATATTACATTCTTATGGTGTTGAATCTTGCATTTAAAGCTCTTATTTGCTAGGGTTTTGTCAAAAAAGTTGGCATTTTTGGAAAACCTAGTCAAATTCAAAACCTAGGGTTTGTAATTAAGATCTTGTTTCAGATTTTGCTGCTATTATTTAAGTTTCAAATCTGGTCTTGCATTGCTGTAGCATGTTATATATATCCTTTGTTTTCAAAAATAATTCTTGCATTGAAAAATTGTGGTTTAGAGAGTAAGCATTCAAAATCTAGGGTTTTGATAATAAACCCTAGCTAGTCTTGCATTTAGTGCATCTTCATCAAAGAAAAGTTCTCTAAATATTTCTTGCATTCAAGCGGATGAATCATTTAGTCACTTCTTTCACACATACTACACCTCCTACATTTACAAGACTTAGTTGTTGAGGTTACCAAAAATATCACATTTTTGGAAGACCTTGCTTCTTTTGCACTTGTAAGTCTTTGATTGCAATTTTATTTTGATATTGGTTGTACTTGATTAGTGAATTGCGCATCGCTGCTCCATATCATATTTTTATATAGTAAACAAGACATCTCACTATGGATTCTTCTAGTTTCTCCTCTTTGGTATCTTTGCATCCATATATCATAGATGTTGAAAATTTCTCTAAATTCATTAATATGCATCCATATGTTGTAGATCACATACAATCGATGTATGATATTGATGTTTCTAAATGTTCTATTTATGAAATCATTTGTTATATATTTGATTTTGATATCTTCATAACTCTCATGGGTATGTATCCTTTGATATTAGAGGACTTTACTAATTTCATCTCCATGAATTGCCATGAGAAAGATAAGGGTGATAGTTCTTCTCCTACTTCTATTTATACCATAGTACATGAGATTTCAATGGATCATCCTATTGATCTTCCTCCTTTGGTTGAATGTTCAAGTACCTTGGATATCACTAAGGAAGTGAAGACCCTTGATCTTCCTCCTTTGGTTGAATGCTCAAATACCTTAGATATCACTAAGGACGTGAAAACCATGGATATTTTTCCATTGGTTGCATGTTCAAGCCCCTTGGACATCACTAAGGATACAATGATAAAAATTTCGCTTAACAACACTTCACCCTCCCTTCATTCCAATGCTCTCCCTTCAAAAGATGAAGCATTCATGGATGAGGAGTGGTCTCTCACATTAAATCCCTTGGGGATGAATGTTGAGCTTACTCAAAAGGAAAACAATGTCAATTCAATCATCATTAATAGACTTATTCTACCCACTAAAGGGATAGTGAATAAGTGTACTAATGTTCCTAAAATCATTATGCATGAGGCACCTAATACACATCCTCACTTCAACGAATGATTACGGTTCAAGGTGATCCAACACCACCTTGACCCCCGGGTTACTATCTCAATATTGAAAAATAAATTACTCAAAAGAGTCAAGGTGTTCAAAATGTGTCGCAGCATCACATGATTTCTCACACATATAACACCTACAATAAAAGTAAGCACGCACTGAGTGTGCCTATCTCTCTTCCACCTTCTCAACCTATCCTACCTCAAGCACCTCGTCTTCCTCCACATATTGGTAAAGAATATGATCTTGTCGAGCAACTTCCATGCTACTTCAGGTAAGATCTCTCTATGGGATTTAATACAAACATCACCTACATACCATGGAATGTTCCATAAGGCTCTACAAAAGGTAGTTGTTCCACCTTCTGCTAGACTGAATGATGTAGCATCTCTGCTTAGTTGCATGTATGTGACAACATCAGATATATCATTTCAACAACATGAGTTACCCCCATAGAAGCTCAAAACCAATATGAACCTCTTATGATATTCATCATGATTGGTAATGAGAGAGTAAGATGCACTTTGATTGATGGTAGATTAGGTCTCAATGTTTGTGGAATAGACTTGTTATGTAAACTCAATATGGATACATCTCTCATCAAGCCAGATAAAATGAGCATTCATGGCTTTGATAATGTAGATAGACAATCACTAGGTGCCATCACCTTAGATATTAAGGCTGGACTTGTGACATTACCTACCATTATCCATGTCATGCCTAATTCTCTTTCATACAATCTTCTTCTTGGTAGACCATGGATTCATTCCATGGGGGAAATTCTATCTACCCTTCATCATTCAAAGATCATCTTTGAAAACAAAATTCATACAATTAAAGTTGATTCTTCTCCAGAAAGTTGCTTACAAACAGATGTGAGACATCAAATTCCTTTAAGTGATTTGACCCCTTCTTTAACAAAATAAAAGCCTCTATCCTCCACTACTAACAACAATGTTGATCAGGATAGTGTCGGTCCTTCGAATGCATTTTTTAGTGATGATTGGGGTTCGTTAGATTTTACACCATCCTTTGCGGGTGAATATAAAATCTCACCCTCACACCCAATGACCTTGAACTTGTCTAAAGTAGGTTTTTAGGTTTCTAACCTTCTCCTATGTTCTCTCCACCATTTTCACAACAAAAAGGATTGCTTCCTACTCCACCTATATCTTCTCTTCTATCTCAACAAGAGTGTATGTTGCCTAGTCTACTCAAAGATAGCTTAATCACTCTTCCTACTCCAAAATGCAAAAAGATTCAACAAAATAATCATTCATCTCCTCATTATTATGCATATCATCAAGCACTTGGCCATTCCACTAATGAATGCCAAGTCTTGGGTGACAAAATTCAACAACTTTGAACAAGGTTTGGCTCTTACACTTCTCACCATGCTTGATGCTGTCCCTAGAGCACCTTATACTCCATCCATTTTATAATCAAGTTGGGGGAGGATAATTTGTTATAGTCTAACTCACAAGATTGGTCCCTTCTTCTCATTTGTGTTATGTATGTATGTATTGTTATCCCCATATTGTGATATTGTTTTGTTCTCCCTTGACACCCTTGTTAACACAAAGGTACAAGGAATAAGAACGGGTTGTGTCATTCCTCTATGTGATCTCCATTCTTTTATATGTCATGATGTGTAATTTTGTTATTTTTCTTGGATGATTTAGCATCCTTTCATGTTGATTCAATTTATGGGTATGTGGTGTTTCTTCCATCTATGTGGCACCTTGTTGCAATTCTTGATGTCATACCATGACTACACAAGCCATTTGTATCATGCCTGTAAGCATCACCTTGGTTTTCTCGTCTTGGGGGCAACCCCTTGTTGCGATGTAGCTTTTGAAAACACATATCATCTGGGCATGTGATTTTAGAAATCTCTCGTGCCTGTTTTATATTTTCTTCCTCATTCTACCTTAAAGGAAATTGCTCCCTAATGGAGTTAGAAATCACTTTAAGGGGGGGGCATATATCATGCTATGGGCCTTACTCTCACCTTTCTATCAAAACACATTTCTTGATGTGGATTATGCGTATGACATGTTTGTACTCCTCTTGTGCTTCTCATTGCTAACTAACCCCTTAGCATTCTTCTTTATTGCATCTTGGGGAATGATGCATGATGATTAAGACATCATTTAGATTGAGGTCCCCTTTGTCACGATGACTCAAGGTCTTTTGTATTATGTTTCTTATGATTGATGTATGATGCGTGTATTCTCCTCTTATATTCTTACTCTCTATATATTCTTCATGCCTCGTGCGTGCCTCACATGTATTCTCTCTATGTGTTCCTTATGGATTCTCCTTGAATTTTTCACATGTATTCCATGTGCATTTCATTTGTATTCTATGTATTCTTTATGCCTTATGTGTATACTTCGTGTCAAGCCTGTATACTTTGCCTATTGTGTGTATACTTTATGTATTGTGTGTATACTTTATGTGTGATATCTATGCTTTGTGTATTGTGTGTATACTTTGTGTATGATATCTATGCTTTGTGTTTTGTGTGTATGCATTATGATTTCTCAAGTTTATGCCTCGTGTATATCTTGTCTTATCTCATGTTTACTAAGTGCTTCATGTATGTGTGAAATACGTCATGTATCTAGTGTGTATGAAATTCATCATAGACTCCTAGAATCCTAAACTTGGGGCCTTGATTACCCTTCAATTTTGGTGACATTCTATGGCTTTTATGAATCTACGTGTTTGCAACCTTAGAATCCTAAGCTTGGGGGCTTAATCACCCCTCAACCTTGGCATAATTCTTTGGCTTCTGCTCCATCCTTTAGTGTGAGTTCAAACGTAAGTTCATACCCACGCTAAAGTGGGGGTTAAATGTAGCATCGTAAAATGTGTACACTACATTTTACACCTAGTTTAGCACACAGCTGGACCTAAATTGTTTACACTTGTTAATTAAGACCTATTTTAGCACCTTGTTGAGAATTAAGAATGTAATTCTTGATCCCGATGCAAAAAACCTAGAAAAGTAATTATAAGGCAGGGCTAATGACACTTTAAGTGCCTTATCTTGGGAGTTTGTGGCTAAGGTACCAAGATGCCCAAGCACCCTTGTCCCCTCTTTAGCCCTGGTCTAATTAGTGGCTTGTCATCTTGGAACCTCTTAAACGATTCCCAATGTTGGCCTCATGTAGTTTAATTCTCTAGAAATCAATAGGAATGCATATAAAAGAAAGTTAGTTTATTCATTTGAACATCTTTAAGCTATCTCTAACTTCTTGAAGGATTCTTCTTCTCTCTCATGCTTTCTACTCTTCTCTAAAGCTCTTTATTGTGGATTATTACTATGACACTAACTTATTGTAGGTCTTGTGAAGATCTTTCTACTTATTTGGGATACACCAACTTATTGATTCAAGTTGTGATGCCACATCAAGCATGCTAGGGTTTCCATGCTCATGGTGAATTCTTTCCTTCATGCTTTGTTCTAGCATTCCATTCTACTTTAGATTTGCCTCTGTCCTCCTAGGGAACACACTCTTTATCTATCATCTTTACTATTATGGAGGTGGAAACACCATTCACAGTGCTTGACTAAGGCAAGATCCTAAATAGCACCCAACCATTTTCCTTCTTGTGTGTGTAGGTCAGATCCAAAAGAATTGGTTGAAGACAAGTTGTAGAGAGCAGAAGCACAGGAAGGCGAAGACATTGGAGACATCAGTTTCTGCTAACCCTAATTAGGGTGTAGGGCTCCCAAGCACCCTTGTTCTGGGTATTTCTTCCCTTAGATCTAGGTTTTGACTTGATCCCTGACCTCTTTTGTTCATTTGGTTTCTAGGTTTCTGCTTCTGACAATATGTTATACTCCGATCTTTGTCAACTAGGGTTTCATGTCTTTGCCCTAGCTTGATTGATTGGATTTGGTTAATTTCTTCTCTATAAAAAAAGGCCAGAACCCCTGTAGTTTGGATCTCCTTCTTGGTTAGAATCCAAGCTCAGTTTGTGTCCTAATCTTTGGTAGAAGAGGGTTTGACCTAGTTTGATCTATTGAGCTAGTCTCTCTTTTCTACACTACAAAGTATATGATATCTATTATAGACTTACCTAAATGTTCATGAGTTAAATCCTCATGGAAAATTATGCTTACCTGGCATGTTTGATGTAGGAGCATTCAGGTTCACATGCAATCTTGTATCACCCAAAAATATTTCAAGTTTTTGTTTTTAGTTTTTCAGTTTTGTTGTGTTCAGTTGTTATGGGTGTTTTCTTTAGGGGTAATTGTAAGATTTTAAATTGGTCAAGTTAAATGGTGATGTCCATGATCTATATGTTTTGGAAAAGGATTTTACCTTTGAAATTGAATAAAATCTTGAAAGGAAGTCTTCAACGCACCAGTACAACTTTGCCTAAACCGTAGGACTATGAGGTTATGCCTTGGCACTAAACAATGTCTTCAGCACACCAGTGCAAATTTTCCTAAGATGCTAGACTACGAGGTTATGCCCTAGTGCTAGATAGTGTCTTTGTACACCAAGGTAAATGCAAGGAGATGGGTGATCAAAAATTCGCCACCATCTCCAAAATTAAAGCAAAATGTAAGCGTGTTATAACGCGCTCGCGTTTTGATTTGCATAAAAGCAAAAAAAACCATTTCTGCTTACTCACACTGCGACTATTTCTCCTCATAGAAGCAAAGAAAATAGGAAAAAATGTGATCGCGTTGAAGAAAAGGCTATTGAATCAAGTGTAATAGAGAAAACAACAAATTCACAATGCCATCTTGCCACCAAAGACATCATTTTGCAAATTTGGAGGCTCCAGCACATGAAGAAGGTAGGGTTTGACTGATTTTGTTAGTTTGAGAACAATTTTTGAGTTTTGCAATGTTTGATTTGTTTTTATATTGCATTTACAGTTATTGGAGAAGAAGAAAACCTAAATCCAGCTGAGGAGGGTGAAAACAACCCCCAAAACCCTCCAAACCCTCAAAACCCACCTTCACCTCCTTTTCATGTAAGGGATAATCAAGAACACTACCTAGGGATAATAGAAGAAAACAAGAAACATCTTCAAACTATTATTCAAACCCTAAACAATCCAAGTGGAACCACTGATCGTAGGAGGGGACACTTGCAAAATCACTATAGGAGATTGTTTCCCACATAGATTTGGTGACAAAACAAATCACTGAATTCCAAGACTATAGGGAGAGGAGTTAGCAATATTATGCCGACAAGTTGTCATATGAACAAGTCAAGAATGAAAAAATTACAAAATCTCAATTATGTACACACTTTATTAATCCCAAAACCGGCCAAAGATTAGAAGAAAGTTGCAAATGGTTTCCTATACATTGGTGTAGGAATGAAGAAATATCCTGAAACTTTTGGGATAGATGGTACATGGTCTTCGATGAGTGCCCATGCAACAATGATGAGGTACCATAATATTTCTTGAGGAAACTCTATTGTGAGTTTGTCCTCAACAAGATTCCAAATTATTTTGACATTCGTGAGTTCTAGGGTAGAGGTGGTGGCTCTGCCCAAGATAGACCTGGGGCTCAGCGAGATGGACCATGTGCCTATACCTCAAGCGAGGCCAGAATGTAGGTCACTCCCTTTGGATTTGAAGGAGAGTGTTGAGCTGGAGACTTTACATTCATTGACTACTCTCACCCAAACTCTATCACATCATGTCGATGATCTTACCTAGGTTGATCAGGGTGAGAGTAGTAGGTGTTATGTGTCCCCATATTTGTGTAGTACGTGTGGGAACGTGATTATGGGATGCAGGAGGCACGACAAGACTTTGCGACATAGGGGCAGCATGCTGCGACACAGGGGTAGGACATATTAGATGATCTTGTTCTCAGTGATGATCTCTTACAACATACATTTGGTATTGACTCTCAGGTAATTTGTTACAAGTTTCATCTTGATTTAGTATATTGTTATTTGAAATTTGTAATTAATTTTATATGACTATCTATATTATAAGTAAAAAATAATGTATGTAATTGTTTGTGCAATGAAATTCCAGGGTCAGAGTCTTCATCCTGCCTCCGTTATCCATCCATTGGCAGGTTATGAGAGGAGGTCAAGTTAGTAGGTATGTAATTTATCTCATAATCATAATTATTGTAGATATGTCAATGGTAATATTATTTTGTGATAATTTGATGATTTCAACAGTCACCGGCACCTCCACCATTTCCTTGGTCCCCTGGACACCAAACCACCACTTGCACAGAGGTAAATTTAACCATTTCTAATCATTATGCATTTTTAAAATAATGTTATCTATTTATTTTGTTTGAATAATCTTGAACTTGATTTTCAGATGCTGAATTGAGAGACTCCTCCTCATGTTCGTGAGTCAGCGCAGAGAGGCATTGATGCAGCCATAATGTCTGCAAATCCTTTGACCGAGGTATGAGCCAATAACATGAAAATGTCATAATTTTATATTTCTTGTTTTATCTCATGTCATTTGATGTAGATAAATGATATTTATGTTTAGTCAATTTTTCTTCTTGATGCTTCTTACATCAGGTCACAACTCCAGTCCATCCAACTACGAATGAAGAGAGAGACAAGATGATGGAGAGTGATCATCAGTTGGCGGTAAGTGATCAATTACATATGTGATGTTATATATTTCATACATTTTCTATACTAATATGCATATTGTTTGTTTGTATTAATAGGTGCAGCTGGATGAACTTTATTCGAAAAGGTCTACTCGATGACAGAGAGAGGATGTGTCACCGACTAGCTCTCCATCTTCACAGTCAAAGAAGGGCCACCGATTATTTCCTAAAAGTCCATAGGAAACTAGTTTTTGGGACATATTTTGTATGCCTAGATGGTTTTGTAGACATACTTTTGTATGTTAATCTAATGTATATTTTTGTATATTTTCTTGTATGTCTTTGTTTGGACATGCCTATATGGATTTTTATATAAACTAGATGTTATGTTCATGACATTATGTATATGACAATTTATATTAAATATTTAATATGATAATCAATTATTGTTACAGGAATTTGGTTTTACAAGTGCCAATTGCATTTGCTTGAAAGTTTATAAATCATTTTCAAATAATCCATTTTGTGCATATCTTGCAATCATTGAATTCTGTGGGACTGTGCATTTCTTTGAGGCATCATTTCAAATAGTTCATGTGGCTTGTCTATGCTTCCATACTTTCCATATGTGTCTACAAGGGCAACTTTGCAAATAAAATACATGTGACAAAATTCCTATATCATTAATGCTTTGATGGTTGTCCACACCATGTTCTCTAGATCCCATTATAGCATAGGCAAGGATGAACTTGGTTAAGGTTGTACAATTTGGTTTTAGATGTGCCAAAATTTGCATAAATGGTTGAAATTTATTTTTGTGCATTTTCTTGAGAGTTTTTAAAGCCTTATGAAAAATCCATTTCGTGCATATCTTGCAATCATTGCATTCCATGAGACAACATTTCTTTGAGGCATCGTGTCAAATAGTTCATGTTTGTTGTATATGCTTCCACACAAGTTGCATACATGTCTTGCAGGGTACTTACAACTACGACATTTGACAAACTTCCTATATCCTTTATGCTTTGATGGATGTCTATACCGTGCTCCAAACATACCATTTCTAAGGTTTTGGAATTTGGCTTTACACTTGCCAATTGCATTTTCTTGGAACTTTCTAAAGGCTTATCAGAAAATCCATTTTGTTCATATCTTGCAATCATTGTATTCCATGAGGCGACATTTCTTTGAGGTATCATGCCAAACAGTTCACGTGCCTTGTCTATGCTTCCACACTTTGCATACATGTCTCTGAGGAAAGTTGCAACTACAACATCTAACAAAATTCCCATATGTTCTATTCTTTTGATTGATGTCCATTTTGGCATAGGCAAGGAGGATACTAGCTAAGGTTGTGGAATTTTACTTTACACCCGCCAATCACATTTGTTTGAAAGTTTCTAATGCCTTATCAAAAAATCTATTTTGTTCATATCTTGCAATCATTGTATTCAATGAGGTGACATTTCTGTGGGGCATCATGCCAAATAGTTCATGTGCCTTGTCTATGCTTCCACACTTTGCATACATGTCTCTGAGGGTAGTTGCAACTACAACATCTAACAAAATTCCCATATGTTTTATCCTTTTGATGGATGTCCATTTTGGCATAGGCAAGGAGGATACTGGCTAAGGTTGTGGAATTTTGCTTTACACCTGCCAATCACATTTGCCTGAAAGTTTCTAATGCCTTATCAAAAAATCCATTTTTTTCATATCTTGCAATCATTGCATTCAACGAGGTGACATTTCTTTGGGGCATCATGCCAAACAGTTCACGTGCCTTGTCTATACTTCCACACTTTGCATACATGTCTCTGAGGGAAGTTTCAACTACAACATCTAACAAAATTCCCATATGTTTTATCCTTTTGATGGATATCCATTTTGGCATAGGCAAGGAGGATACTGGCTAAGGTTGTGGAATTTTTCTTTACACCTGCCAATCGCATTTGCTTGAAAGTTTCTAATGCCTTATCAAAAAATCCATTTTTTCATATCTTGTAATCATTGCATTCAATGAGGTGACATTTCTTTGGGGCATCATGCCAAATAGTTCACGTGCCTTGTCTATGCTTCCACACTTTGCATACATGTCTACAAGGGCAGCTACAATTACATCATGCGACAAATTTCCTATATCCTTTATGCTTTGATGGATGTCGATACATCATTCCAAACATTCTATATTGGTGTATAGATAGGGAGGATGTTGGAAAAGGTTGTGGAATTTGGCTTTACACATGCCAACTACATTTAATTGAAAGTTTCTAAAGTCTTTTCAACAAATCCATTTCGTGCATATCTTGCAATCATTGCATTCCATGAGACAACATTTCTTTAAGGCATCATGTCAAACAGTTCATGTTCGTCAAGTATATGCTTCCACACTTTGCATACATGTCTTGCAGGGTACTTACAACTACATCATTTGATAAATTTCCTAAATGCTTTATGCTTTGATGGATGTCTATACCATGTTCCAAAGATACCATTTCAAAGGTTTTAGAATTTGGGTTTACATCCACCAATTTCATTTACTTGAAAGTTTCCAAAGCCTTATCAAAAAATCCATTTTATTCATATCTTGCAATCATTGCATTCAATGAGGTGACATTTCTTTGGGGCATCATGCCAAACAGTTCACATGCCTTGTTTATGCTTCCACACTTTGCATACATGTCGATAAGGGCAGCTGGAATTATAGAAGTCCTTATAAATGATGATGATGAGCCTCATCATGATTATTCTATTGCTTCACATCCAAATGCACAAATATCATGCACCTCCCCTTGTGGTGAAAGACTAGCTTGATTTATACCCATTTTCTCAACCAAATCTGTAAAGTTTGTTCTTCATGTTCATGACTGTTGTAGGTTTGATAAAACTCATTTTTATGATGCCCAAGTTGTCCTAGACATGCATAAGGTTCATAACTTCTGAAAAATCAATCTGTAGTTCATTTTCTTGACCCATGGAAAAAGTTATAACTGCTGTCCCAAAGTCTAGAGGAAGACATGTGAAGACAACAATCATGACTTGAATGAAGCTCTTTGTGAGTAGTTTCAAATTGAGCATGGAGTTTACCCTCTTGGACCATGGTAGATGTTGTGATGACTGTTTTTAAGCTTCAAACCCCCATGATGACAATCCCCCATATAGTCGATCAAGGTAACCACCATCATGTAGTAACAAAGGACAATTAGGAAATTTTGAAATATTGTTGTGTCATGCATACAAATCATCATGAATAGGTGCATAAGGAATGTCCTAGCCCAAGATACTAAAGAGGACTATTAAAATGATGAAAGACCATGTTGAGACAATCATGATGTCAAGGCATGAAGCGCTGAAACAAGGTGGAAATATGATGCATTTGGAGTTTCTTTGACTGAACTAACTGATATACCAACACATGCATGGATACAATGGTCAATGATGATAGAAAAATATGTTAAAATTAAAAATAATGATCACATGGATCTTTTACCTGATTTGTTAGCCTTATATGTTACTGCTACACCATTTTCAAGGTCCTAGTTGGCTGGATTAGTAAGAGGAAACAATGGAAAGGCCTTGAAAATATTTGAGTGATGTAAGAAATAGAAGCTATGATGTAGAATAATGGATGTACAAATCTCTCCCAACTCAAGATCAACCTTGTTACAACATCATATTATTGTTCCATGCACGAGGAAGGATAAAATGGGTGTAGCCCTTAAGATCCCTAAGACAAAAAAACTACCAAACTTTGACAGAGCAGTTCTTGGAATTCATTGTAGTTGGGAACATTTTGTTTGGACATGCAGGTGCATGTGGGGTCTATCCACAATAACCTCTCTCAGTTTCATTCAACTCTAGTATATTTGACCATGTCGGAATCAAACACATTCTTGTAAAATGCTTCAGTTTCATGTAGTGGAAAGGTGCCAAGAGTGACATTTTGCATTCCATAGCTTGTGGGGCCGAAAAAACATCACCAACGCATCGAGGTGGACAGTTAAATGCCAAGGGAGGCCTCATTTCATGTGCCAAGTACCCCAGTCATTCGGGGCAGCAGGCTATCGACAAAGTCCCTTAAGATCCCTACGATGAAAAAATTGCCAAACTTTGACGGAGCTATTCTCAGAATTCATGGGAGCTGAGAATATTCTATTTGGACTTACAGGTGCATGTGGGGTCCATCTACAATAATCTCTCTTAATTTCATTCAACTCTTGTCTGTTTGACCGTGCCAAAATCAAACGCATTCTTGCAAAATGCTTTAGTTTCATGCAGTGGAAAGGTTGCCAAGTGCCATATTTTTTGATCTGCTCATTGTGGGGGTGAACTGACTATGCCAACATGTCAGGGTGGGTGGGTAAATGGTAGGGAAGGTCTGGTTTCGTGTGCCAAGCATCCTAGTTGTTTGGGGCTATAAGCTACTGACAATGTAGAAAGTTGCTAACATTGAAATTTTGCATTTCATAGGCCTTGGGGCAAAATGACTATGCCAACACATTCGGGTGGGTGGGTAAATGCTAGGGGAGGTCTCGTTTCATGCACCAGGTGTCTTAGTCGTTCCGAGCTGCAAGTTATCGACAAACTCAAAAGGTGCTAGGAGTGACATTTTGCATTCCATAGCTCATGGGGCCAAACGGACTTCGCCAGCGTGTCAGGGTGGGTGGGTAAATGCTAAGGGAGGTCTTGTTTCATGTGCCAAGCACCGTAGTTGTTCAGGGCAACAGGCTACCGGCAAAGTCCCTTAAGATCCCTAAGATGAAAAAACTACCAAAATTTGATGGGGTAGTTCTTGAAATTCATGGCAGATGGGAATGTTTTGTTTAGACCTACAAGTGCATGTGGAGTCCATCTACAATAACCTCTCTCAGTTTTGTTCAACTCCTGTCCTTTTGACTATGCCGGAATCAAACGCATTCTTGCAAAATACTTCAGTTTCATGCAATGGAAAGGTTGCCAGGTGCCATGTTTTTTGTTCTGCTCATCGTGGGGCCAAACAGACTATGCCAACACGTCAGGGTAGGTGGGTAAATGCTAGGGGAGGTCTCATTTCATGCACCAAGTGTTTCAGTCATTCCGGGTTGCAAGCTACTGACAAACTCGAAAGGTGCTAGGTGTCAGTAGCTTGCAGGACATAACGACTGGGACGCTTGGCACATGAAACAAGACCTTCCCTACCATTTAACCACCCACCCCGATGTGTTAGTGTAGTCCATTTAGCCCCATGATGAGTAGAACAAAAATATGGCTCATGACAACCTTTCCATTGCATGAAACTAAAGCATTTTGCAAGAATGCATTTGATTCCAACATGGTCAAACGGATAGGAGTTGAACAAAAATGAGAGAGGTTATTGTAGACAGAATCCACATGCACTTGTAAGTCTAAATAAAACATTCCTAGCTACCACAAATTCTGAGAATTGCCCCGTCAAAGTTTGGTAGTTTTTTCGTCTTAGGGATCTTAAGGGACTTTGTCGATAGCCTGTTGCCCCAAATGATTGCGACACTTGGCACACGAAATGAGAGCTCCCCTAGCATTTACCTGCCCACACTAACACATTGGCAAAGTCATGAAGGGTCAGGACAATCATGGTAGCCTCTTAATATCCCAAAATAGGAAAGCAGGGCAAATTTCACAATGGTCATGAAGGGTCGGGATAGTCATTGATCCTAGAGTATGATTATGATAGTAGGGTTAAAGAAAAGGATAGTCACAATCTAAAATGGTTAAGAAAACTATAAAAATGCTCATAAAGTAAGCATTAAGATGATCTAAGATCTAGGTTTGCATGGATTGTTGTAGCATCTAACATGAGCAACATCTGGTATGAGTAGTTTAAGGATAGTTGAAACAAGATGAAAGACATATATATAAGTGAATTAAAATGGATATAATTTAGAACATACCTTAAAGACTTCGCTATTGGAGTTGACCAATTCTCCAAATTTTGGCTTCAAAATCCTTGAATTCTTCTTTTTCACAAGTTTGATTATGAATTCTATATAACTCTAGAATAGGATTAGTGAATTTATGGAAAAAAAACATATATATCATAAAATTCAATCTATATATCAATGGTAATTAGCTTTGAAATAAAATCACATATGAAACATGAAAGTTTAGGTTTAAATAATCGAATTTTCTCCAAAAACATGCAAAATCAGCTCCTCTACGTTGAAAAAACAACAAAGGTGGTGGATTGATCTAAAAATGATTGTTAATATGTCAACTAGCATGAAAAGCATTTTCTTGTTCGATATATTGCATGAAAAGTAGGAATAATAGGCATGTGGGGTCTGAATCACGGATCCCACATGCTTTTTGCCTATTTTGTTTGCTTCCCAGAAGCATAAAAATATTTACCTCTCTTTCTCTATATCTATAGATACAGAGGGATAGGTGGAGATAGAGATGGGGAGAGGGAGAGAGGGGAATTGAGATAAACAAAGGGTTCTAGATAGAAGGAGAAAGATAGATAAATAGGGAGAGATGGATAGGGAGACACAGAGAGAGGTAGAGAGGGATATATTAAGAGATAGGGTTATGGGGAGAGATAGAGATAGTGAAATAGATGGAGAGATGTCCAGAGACATACCTAGAGAGACATTTCAAGAGGTAGATGGATGGGGAGAGAGATAGAGAGGAGAGACATAGAGAGGGAGGGAGAGAGAGGTAAAGAGGGATAGATTAAGAGATAGGGATCTATGTGGAGAGATAGAGATAGGGAAAGAGATCTTTAGAGATGTGGACAGAGACATACAGGGATAGATTTGAGGTAGAGGGATTGAGAGAGTGATAGAGAGGGGGAGTGAGATAGTGAGGACGAAGAGATAGAAACGTACAGTTAGAGAGGGGATTGATAGAGAGAGCAACCCTAAACCCCTAAACCCTAAACTCAAGCATCCCTAAACCCCTAAACCCTGAATAATTCCCCTAACCCTAAACATGAGAGAGATAGTTTCTAGGGGTTAGGGTTTAGGGTTTAGAAAGAGATATAGAGACAGTTTCTAGGGGTTAGGGTTTAGGGTTTAGAAAGAGATATAGAGACAGGGGACCAATAGATATTGGGAGAGATACAGAAGACAGAGAGGAGGGATAGGGAGATAGAGAGTGAGAGTGAGAAATAGATATTGTTTAGGGTTTAGGGGTTTGGGGTTTAGGGGCATTATTTAGGGTTTAAAGAGAGAGAGAGAGGAGACAGATAGGGAGAGATAGTGGATAAAGAGGGGAGAGATAGGGTGATAGAGTGAGTGAGATGTCTAGAGAGATAGGGTGATAGATAGTGAGTGAGATGTCTAGAGAGATAGGGAGATAAGGGAGAGATAGGGAGATTGAGGTTTGGGGTTGCTCGAGTTTAGGGCTTAGGGGTTATGATTTAGGGGCATTATTTAGGGTTTAGGGGTTTAGAGAGAGAGGAAGAGAGAGAGAGACTATTTTTGACATGCAACCCTAAGGCCTTAAACCCTAAATAATTCCCCTAAACCCAAGCAACCCTAAGCCTCTAAACCCTAAATAATTCCCCTAAACCCTAACCCCTAAACCCAAGAAACCCTAAATCTCTATCTTTCTATCTTTATCATCTCTCTACCTCTCAGTCTCTCTCTGTAAACTTGAGCAACCCTAAATAATGCCCCTAAACCCTAAACCTCTCTCACTCACTCAATCACTCCCTCACTCCCTCCCTCTCTCCCTCTGGCCCTCTCTCTCTCTCTCCCTCTCTCTTGCTGTAGCTCTCCCTCTCTCTCTGAGAGGAAGAGAGAGATAGGGAGATAGGAAGAAAGTGATATATAGGGGGAGAGAGATAGATAGAGAGTCATAGTTTTCTTTTCCATTTCCTTCATCGATAAGGGAGAGGTAGAGATAGGGAAATAGAGAAATGATAGGGGAGAAGGAGGTGAGAGATAGCGAGATAGCAAGAGATAGATAGACCTAGAAAGACAGGAAACAAATAGGGACAAATAGAGAAGAAAGAGGGGAGAGATAGGGTGATAGAGAGCATGAGTGAGATGTTTAGAGAGATAAGGAGATAAGGGAGATATAGGGAGATTGAGGTTTGGGGCTTCTCGAGTTTAGGGTTTAGGGGTTAGGGGTTATGATTTAGGGGCATTATTTAGGGTTTAGGGGTTTAGAGAGAGAGGGAAAGAGAGACTACTTTTGACATGCAACCCTAAGCCCCTAAACCCTAAATAATGTCCCTAAACCCTAAACCCGAGCAACGCTAAGCCTCTAAACCCTAAATAATTCCCCTAAACCCTAACCCCTAAACCCAAGAAACCCTAAATCTCTATCTTTCTATCTTTATCATCCCTCTACCTCTCAATCTCTCTCCATAAACTTGAGAAACCCTAAATAATTCCCCTGAACCCTAAACTTCTCTCAATCACTCACTCACTCACTCCCTCACTCCCTCCCTCTCTCCCTCCCGCCCTCTCTCTCTCTCCCTCTCTTTCGTTGTAGTTCTCCCTCTCTCTCTCTGAGAGGAAGAGAGAGATAGGGAGATAGGGAGAAAATGATATATAGGGGGAGAGAGATAGAAAGAGAGTCATAGTTTTCTTTTTTTAATTTCCTTCATCAATAAGAGAGAGGGAGAGATAGGGAAATAGAGTAATGATAGGGGAGAAGGAGGTAAGAGACAACGAGAGATAGATAGACCTAGAAAGACAAGAGACAAATAGGGACAAATAGAGAAGAAAGAGGGGAGAGATAGGGTGATAGAGAGCATGGGTGAGAAAGAGGGGAGAGATAGGGTGATAGAGAGCATCAGTGAGATGTCTAGAGAGATAGGGAGATAAGGGAGAGATAGGGAGATTGAGGTTTGGGTTTGATTGAGTTTAGGTTTAGGGGTTATGATTTAGGGGCATTATTTAGGGTTTAGGGGTTTAGAGAGAGAGGAAGAGAGAGACTACTTTTGACATGAAACCCTAAACCCCTAAACACTAAATAATTCCCCTAAACCCTAAACCTGAGCAACCCTAAGCCTCTAAACCCTAAATAATTCCCCTAAACTCTAACCCCTAAACCCAAGAAACCCTAAATCTCTATCTATCTTTATCATCCCTCTACCTCTCAATCTCTCTCTGTAAACTTGAGCAACCCTAAACCTCTCTCTCACTCCCTCTCTCTCTATCTCTCTCTAGCTCTCCCTCTCCCTCTGAGAGGAAGAGAGAGATAGGGAGATAGGGAAAACGTGATATATAGGGGGAGAGAGATAGAAAGAGAGTCATAGTTTTCTTTTTTCTATTTCCTTCATCGATAAGGGAGAGGGAGAGATAGGGAAATAGAGGAATGATAGGGGAGAAGGAGGTAAGAGATAGCCAGATAGCGAGAGATAGATAGACCTAGAAAGATAGGAGACAAATAGGGATAGATAGAGAAGAAAGAGAGAGATAGGGTGATAGAGAGCATGAGTGAGATGTCTAGAGAGATGGGGAGATAAGGAAGAGATAGGGAGATAGAGGTTTGGGGTTTCTTGAGTTTAGGGTTTACGAGTTACAATTTAAGGGTATTATTTAGGGTTTAGGGGTTTAGAGAGAGAGATTGATTTTGACATGTAACCCTAAACCCTAAATCCAACCAACCTTAAGAAACCCTAAGCCTCTAAACCCTAAATAATTCCCCTAAACCCTAACCCTAAACCTAAGAACCCCTAAATCTCTATCCCTATCTTTATCTTCCCTCTACCTCTCAATCTCTCTCCCTAAACTTGAGAAACCCTAAATAATGCCCCTAAACCCTAAAGACCTCTCTCTCTAAACCCTAAACCCAAGCAACCCTAAACCTTTATCTCCCTATCTCTATCGTCCCCTTACCTCTCAATCTCTCTACCTATGTCTTTGGCCATGTCCATCACTCTCTATCTCCCTATCTCTCCCCTCGGTCTCCTCTAGATATCTCCCTATCGGTCCTCTGTCCCTAAACCCTAAACTTCCAAACCTTAACATCCAAATAATACCCTTAATCTCTAGATTGAGAGGTAGAGGGGTGATATAGATAGGGAGATAGGGGAGAGATAGGGAGATAGAGTTTTAGGGTTTCTTGGGTTTAGGGTTTAGGTGTTTGGGGTTTGGTGCTTGGGGGTTTAGGGTTGCTCGAGTTTAGGGTTTAGTGTTTAGAGATTAGGGGCATTATTTGGATGTTAACATTTGGAGGTTTAGGGTTTAGAGAGAGAGGATCGATAGGGAGATATAGAGGAGACCGAGGGGAGAGATAGGGAGATAGAGAGTGATGGACATGGCCAAAGACATAGGTAGAGATATTGAGAGGTTTTAGGGTTTAGGGTTGGATGTCAAAAGTAGTCTCTCTCTAAACCCCTAAACCCTAAATAATGCCACTAAATCGTAATCCCTAAGCCCTATACTCTAAACCTGAGAAACCCCAAACCTCTATCTCCCTATCTCTCTGAACATCTCAATCACTCTCTATCACCCTAGATCTCTCCCCTCTTTCTCCTCTAGCTCTCACTATTTATTTGCTCTCTCTCTACCTATCTATCTCCATATCTCTTACCTCCTCCCCTATCATTCCTCTATTTCCCTATCTCTTCCTCTCCCTTATCGATGAAGGAAATGGATAAAAGAAAACCATGACTCTCTCTGTCTCTCTCTCTCCCCCTATATATCACTTTCTCCCTATCTCCATGTCTCTCTCCCTCAGAGAGAGAGAGAGATATTTTAGCTCACCATAATGTGCTCACATTATGGTGAGCTTGCTTTGACGTGTTTTTACTAGTTTTTAGCAAAATCTGGAGATAATCTGGAGCGTGCTCCCCATCAGGATGGCACTTTTTTCAATGAAAACTAAAAAGCAACTACCACCATAATCTTAAGCTCTCTAATAGCTATCTAACCGTATTTTTTTTCACATTTCGAGTAGGTTAAGGATTTTATCTTGAATTTCTTTTGTTAGTGTGCATTTTTTGTCAAAAACCACTGTCTAGTATTTTTGACTTTTTTTTTTAACCATTCATCAAAATTTGAAATAAGTTACATTTTTAGAAACTAGACTCCATTCTACATGTATTAATTTTTTTTATTTTCGATTAATTTTCAAAAATTTTACGGGGGAGCACACTCAAATTTATGTTTTTCAGGATGTGTCCACTTTGAAAATTACTAAAAAATTAATTATTCATAAAAAAATTATCAGAAAAATCAGGGATAAACTACATGGTGTTAGCTAATTTCTCACTGGAGCGATTATTGAAATACTAAAAAAAAGTTAACATTTTAGGGAGAGCACACTAGATGCTATGTTATGTTTTTTTGAAAAAAATAGGACCAATTTGTGTGCTCCCCCTTTTTGAACCCCTTAATCTCAACCATTTTTGGAGAAATTTAGTAGTTTAGAAACTAGATTTAGAGCACTGTGACTCTTTCTTTTGTTCCATATTCAAATTTTGAGTGTAGCTATCTTGAATTTCTCATCGAACATCAATATTTCCTGATTTCAGAAAAAAAGTGGCATCTTAAGACCCCATTTTGGTCCCTCATCTTTGTGCACTTACCCACCAGCACAACTTTGCTATAATGCATGGGATTTACAGGTTGGACCATTGTTCTTAGAGGGTTTTTGTCCATCAGCGTAACTTTGATTGAACCATTGGAGTATGAAGTTGCACCGGTGCACTAACCATCACTAAGAAGGGCTCCCAACATAGTTTCATAACTTTAATTATTACACATGGTTTGGAGGTTTTTCTCTTGCACAAAACTATCGATAAGGGATTTAAATTTTTGAATGGTATTGTTTTAGAAATGTTTTGAGGAACCTTGGTCATTCAGTTCTATAACTGAAAATGTGGGCAACCGTTCAACATCCACCTTTGAACGTATAAAATTAGTTTGATGTTCTTTTTTTTTGGGGACCATTCTAGAGGGTAGTGTGAAGAATAATTAAATGTAATTTTGATGAAGAAGAAGAGGATTGTACTCTTGATTTATTCTATTTGTTGTAAATAAATAAAATATTCATTGTTGTTCTGTCAGTTCATTGTTGTGTGTTTTTGTGTATTGGATGCTCATCCTGATTGTCTGATAAAGAACTCAGGATCTAACCTACACCACAAGATATTTAGAGGTGCTATGGTGATCACTAGAGTTGTTAGATTTGGCACATTATATAAGATTGGCACATACATTATTGAGTGCAATAGTACTTCTATGAAAAGCAAGTCTGTGACTACTTCATTTGGAAAAGTGAGGGTTTCCTCTTTAGCGGATGGTCGTGGCTTCTGGGTACATAAGGGTGCTCTTTCTTTTGAATCAAAATTTCTTGCAAAGAAGACAATGTTATGGTACTAGAGATTATGCCACATTGGAGAAAAAGGTCTAAGGACCTTGAAAAATAAAAACCTTGTTGAAGGTTTAACTGATTGTAATCTTGATTTTGATTTTTGTGTGTTGTATTTATGGTAAGCAAAACTGCATTAAGTTTTACTCGAGTTTTCATAAATCTTATGGTGTATTGGATCTTATTCATTCTGATGTGTTTGGTCTTGTACATGTTCCTTCCATTAAAAAATCCACATATTATGTTTCATTCATTGATGATTATAGTATAAGCACATGGATGTATTTTCTCAAGAGTAAATTTGAAGTTTTTAATCAATTTAAAGAATTTAAACCAATGGTTGAGTTGCATAATGGAAAGAAAATAAAATGTTTGAGGATTGATAATGGTGGTTAGTTTTGATTTAATGGTTTTGATAGATTTTGTAAATATTGTGGCATTTAGAGACAAAAGACAACTCCGTATTCTCCACAATAGAATGAAGTTGCAGAAAGAATAAAGATGAAACTAAAGGGGAAGGCTAGGAGTATGCTTAGTGGTGTTGATCTAGAATAGGTTTTGGGCTGAAGTTGTTGCCACTACTTGCTACCTGATTAACAGGTCTCCTACACCAACTCTTGTTGATAAAATGCATATGGAGGCATGGTCAGGTCATAAGCCTTCATTAAGACATATTAGAATTTTTAGTTGCAAGACATATGCACATGTGCTAAAGGAGAAGCAAACAAAGTTGGAAAACAAGGCTATGAAATGTATCTTAATTGGCTACAATTATAGTGTAAAATGATATAATCTTTGGGATATTATTGCACATAAGGTAATATATATTAGAAGTGTGATTTTTAGAGAAACTAATCCTTCTTCTGTTACATTGCACCCAGAACAAAGTGAACAGAAAGATGTGATTCAACTTCCTTCTACACCTAAGAAAGTTGAATCACAACCCCTATAGACAAGAAGTTGATGAGAGCTCATCTAGCTCTAAATCTTCAGAAGAGGAGGAAGAGGCTCCAACTCAACTTGTTTGATGGTCTACAAGGCATAGGCAACCACTTGAAAGGTATTCACCTGATGACTGGAGATGTATTTTTTCTTTGAATACTAACATGGATGAACCAAGATTTGTACAAACGACATTAGGTATGAATGATACAAAATCCTAGGAGATAGAAATGGTTGAAGAAATGATGCCTTTGAAAAAGAATGATACATGAGATCTAGTACCACTACCTAAAGGATGAAAACTTGTTGGTTGCAAATGGGTGTTCAAGAAAAATATTGCTTTAGATGGAGGTATTGAGGAGTACAAAGCACATTTGCTTTCGAAAGGTTACTCTCAAATTGAGGGTTTTGATTATGGTTAGATATTTTCTCCTGTTGCAAAAATGACATCCATTAGATTCTTGCTTTCTATTGCTGCAACTTATGATCTATATGTAGACACCTAAAATCAACCTTGTCCTTACAACTTTCCTAATCTCACCTAGACACTCACCTTGCGACACCTTACATCCTATGACCCTTTCATTCCTCTTTCATTACCCAATTAATGAAATAAATTATCTTTATTTATTTTAGTCCATTTTATCTATTTCCTAAATTAATTAAATAAATTATATTTATTTAATTAATTTAGTCCATGCTTCCCTTTAACCACATTAATTAAATAAATTTTATTAACTTATTTCTCCCACTTTGTTCTATAATTAATTAAATAATTTAATTAATTTTTTTTCACTTATTCTAATCCTTATACACTTTTACCTATTAGTCTTAGTCAACCTCATGAAAATAGGTCCTATCCTTCCGACATCCAAGATCATATAAATATCACTATCAATCAAGTCATTTTCTTCTAGAGCATTTCGAAACTGATCTAGCTTTCAAGTAATGTTATGCACTGCTAGTGTGAGTAATCAACATTATCAACATTTATCAAGCATCATTGGAGGATAGCCACCATTTGTCATGGTTCAACAAGGACTATTGTGGTAACATTGTTTTGTTATTTTAATTTGATTTCTTTAGTCCTTTGCCCAATCCAAGGTGATGTAGGTATGAAATAGGATCTTACATTGTGTATTGTTTCCATTTGATATTTTATATTTTCTGCACCATACATTAGAGTTTCAACAAATGGATGTGAAAACAACTTTCCTTCATGGTGATTTGGAGGAGGATATTTATATGACACAACCATAGCACTACGTGGTGAAAGGTAAAAGTAATTTGGTTTATAAATTGGAGAAATCCTTGTATGACCTAAAATAGATTCTTAGGATGTGGTCAAGGAAATTTGATACATGTGTTGAGTTTATAATTTGAGCATTCTAAATTAGGTCACTATGTTATAAATATGATGGTGATCATTTCCTATTTATTGCATTATATATTGATATGTTATTTATGGGTAAAGGGAAATGAATGGTTTCAGAACTAAAGTCTCAACTTGTAGCTAAACACATTCTTGGGATGGAAATTAGAAGAGATAGAATGAACCAAAAACTATGGTATGACTGGAGTAAGGATGCCAATTAAATTTTATAGAGGTTTAACACATAAGATTGTAGATCATTGTGTGTTCCTCTTACAGTTGGAATAAAGTTATCTACTTCAAAATCTTCAATACCCCCATAAGAGATGGAAGACATGAACATAGTGCCTTACTAGAGTGTAGTCAGAAGTTTGTTGTATGCTATGGTATGCACTAGACCAGATATTGTCCAAGTAGTGGGAGTTCTTTTTAGATATATGTCTAATCTTGGTAGAGTTCATTGGGATACAATTAAAAGAGTTATCAGATATTTGTGAGTACCTTAGAGTATTCCTCATGTAACATCATGGTAATTTTATAGGAGACATGCATTTCCTTGATATTCATAGTTATGTGGATTCAAACTGGGTACGTGATGTCGATAGTAGAAGATCCACCAGTGCATATGTGTTTACTTTATTTGGTAGTGCAATTAGTTGGATGAGCAAGTGATGGGTTGTGGTTGCTTTGTTAACTACTGAGGCTAAGTAGATGCTTGTAAATAAGTCATTTGGCTTAAGAGATTGTGTTTAGATATTGGAATAAAACAAGGTACAATGACAATTTATTGTGACAATCAGAGTGTGATATGCTTAGTTAACAACCCAAGATTTCATGCCAGGACCAAGTACATTGATGTACAATATCACTTTGTTAGAGATATGATCAAAGATGACAAGGTGAAGCTAGTTAAGGTAGAGACTTTGATGAATGTTGTAGATTCATTGACTAATCTTGTGAGCATAGAGAAGTTCAAATGGTGTTTGGAGTCTATGGGCCTCTTAGACCCTAGAGATTAAATCATGGTGTTGATAGTCCTTTTTCTCTTGCAAGGTGTTCAACAAGTGGGAGAATGTTAGGAAAGGTGTCTCAACCTTTCAATTACAAAAAGTGTGATTTTTTGGTTATAAAATTGAATAAACTCAATTTCTGGGCTACAGAGTTGGTTTTTGGACAAAATAAAAAACTCTAGGTTGTTTGGCCCTGCCTACGGGGGTGCCTAGTGTGTAGATCTCTTTTAGTTCTACAAATTAAAAAAATGGTTCCAATTGGCCTCCGAGATCAAAAGTTATGGCCTCCAGAAGTTGGGCCTTTTGTATTGGAAAATGTAAAAACATGTTGGACATAGAAAAGAGTTTTAAGGGAGTTCAATGTGTTGATGCATGTTATGACACATCATAAGGCATATTTGATTGGAGATAATGAAACCCTAAGGATTTGGGTATCACTTTTAGGTGGTTTTTGTTGGAATTAGAACAGACAATTGAGAGGGGATGAATCAGTTGTCGCATAAAATTAACCTTTTCTCCTTTTAAACTTCTTTCACAACTTACAAACAGATTAATGATATAAACATTAAAGCATGAAACAATAACACATGAGCAGAAACACAATGAACACAATTGACACCAAGATTTTTGACGTGGAAACCTGGTTAAGGGAAAAACCACGGTGGGGGTTAACCAACAAGATTCGTACCCTGTTAAAAGTACTTGAAAATGGGAAGGCACTTGCCTTTGGGTACACTGCCCAGAGCTCACTGTTCAAAAGAGGCTCACTGCCTATAGAATTTATGTTTACTGCAAAAGGAATTAACTGAGGGTTAGCATCTTCTTCATGCCTGGTTTAGTCTCTTTGAATGCTCACAAAACTTCTGCTCTTCTCACAAATACTTCTTCACTATTAATTCATCCCTTATTGTTCTTGTTCCTTTGCTCCTACTCTTCTCTACTCTACCTCTGATCCTTTCTTCAAATTTATTGTTTCGCACAAGGATAGTTTTCAAAAACTCAACTACATGCCTTTATATGCTTCATCAACCTTGGAATAAACATCAAGGTCGACACTACAAGCATTTGACTTAATGTGAATCACTAAACTATTGGACAAACATAACTAGGACTCAAATCTTCCTTGATCAACACACCATGCTCCATCAAATTGCACTTAGATCATCTGCAACACTCTTGAATCATCTGGTCGGCCAAGACTGGGAAGAATAACAACACCAAGAAGGAAATCTTCACCAATGAACTCAGACTTCAATGCGGACCTCCAACATAGTAGTCACATGATCCAAAGACCTCCACAAGCACATTAAATTCAACAAAAACATCCGCACTTATCCAAATCATCAGAATCACTTGCATCTTCATCCAGAACCTCAAGAACACTGTCTGCCATGACTGTCACACAAGAAAGATTGCTTACGGACCTCCAAACCATGAACCACTTGAGTTGATGATACACATTGACTTCCTAAACATGCCTCTAGATCTGTAAATCATAATATTTCAATGCAGAGCAATCCAGACCAATTTACTGTCACTCTGTCTCTTCTGAATAACTGCCAAAACCTAGTTCTACTCAGATGGCCATAGCTTCTTCAAATCTTCATGCAGACCTCTCAAATCTTAAGTTGAGCTACTTCAGACAATCCTCTACACAACCATATGGTCTACATACATTTATCTTCATTAATTTTCTCAATATCCTCAACATTCTAGTCTTCTAAACAAAATGGAATACAATTGACACCAATGGCAACAAGGATATGTTGACATCAATGACAACACCGATTAGACACATATTTGCAACAATCTCCCCTTTGTCATTGATGGCAACATATGATGTGAAAAATCATCAAGACAAGAATTTCTCCCCCTTTCTCTTATCACTTTTGTAACTACTTTCTTCACTGCTCCCCCTTTTGTCAGCAACTAGTTTTTCACATGACTTCTCTCCCCCTTTGACATCAATGGGAAAGGGCACATATTTGCAATCTTTTCTCCCCCTTTTTGTTTCAAACTGATCTCCAAAATTTGCATACTGACTACTCCTCTTGAGTAGTATCGCCTTAACATCAATCTAGATCACAAGATATGATTTGTGCATTCCACGGGACTGATGTACCTTAGTGCATCTTAGTTCAGAACATGAGGGGTAATAACACCTAACTTCTCTCTGGGATACTCAAAAGTATCCTTAGACAAAGGCTTGGTGAAAATATCCACAATCTGATCCTTTAAAGAAACAAACTCCATTTTGACTTCATTCTCACTTACTTTCTCTCTCAAGAAATGAAACTTGATGGATATGTGCTTAGTCTTTGAATGCAACACCAGATTCTTTGAGATGTTTATTGCACTTGAATTATCACAGAAGATTGTAACAGGTTCTTCAAACACAATTATGATATCTTTCAAAATTTACTTCATCCACAAGACTTGAGTACAATTGCTTGTTGCTGCTATATACTCTGCCTCTGCAGTAGATAGAGATATTGCCTCTTGATTTTTGCTCAACCAAGAAACCAATCTCCTTCCCAAGAAGAATGCACCACCACTAGTACTTTTTCTATCATCCACATCTCCTACCCAATCAGCATTTGTATATGCATGAAGAGTGAAGTCATTATCCTTTGGATACCATAAGCCATAATCAAGTGTCCCTTTGAGATATCTAAAAATTCTCTTGACTGCTACAACATGGGATTCTCTTGGATCAGCTTGAAATCTAGAAACAAGTCCAACCGCATTCATGATATCAGGTCTGGTCTGAGTCAGATAGAGCAGTCCTCCAATCATTGATCTATACCTTTTCTGATTTGCCTTAGGGGAGTCATCATCTTTACTCAACTTACATCCGATTACCATGGGTGTACCCACTTGCTTTGAATCTTCCATTCCAAATTTTTTCAATAATTCTCACATACTTAGATTGAGATATGAAAATACCTTTATCTGACTGAATGATTTGTAGACTGAAGAAGAAATTCATTTCTCCAAACATTGACATCTCAAATTCACTTTGCATCTGATCAGAAAATGTTTCGCACATACTTTCATTTCCACCAAAAATGATATAATCAACAAATACTTCAACAATCAAGATGTGTTCATGTTCAATTTTGATATAAAGATTACTGTCTGTTGTACCTTTGCTAAAACCCAATTTTAGTAGATACTTATCTAGTCTTGCATACCAGGCTCTTAGGGCTTGTTTGAGTCCATACAATGCTTTTCTCAATCTACAAACCATATCTCCTTGATCAGACAACTGGAATCCTTCTGATTGCTCAATGTAGACTTCTTCATCCAATTCTCCATTAAAGAATGTTGACTTGACATCCATCTGATAAACCTTGAAATCTTTAAAAGTAGTAAATGCAAGAAATAGTCTGAATGCTTCTATTCTTGCAACCAGAGCAAAAGTTTCTTCAAAGTCAATTCCTTCCACTTGAGAGTATCCTTTGCATACCAACCTTGCTTTGTTTCTTACAACTTCAACATCTTCATTTAATTTATTCTGGAAGACCCATTTAGTTCCAATCACATTTTTATCCTTAGGTCTAGAAACAAGATCCCAAGTGTGATTCTTTTCAATTTGCATTAATTCTTCTTCCATTTCTTTTACTTAGTTTTAGGCTTCACTTACCGATTTTGGTTCAATCTTTGAAATCAAACAAATCTCTTCTTGATCTTCATCAATTCTTCTCCTAGTTCAAACACCTTTATTTCTATCTCCTATGATATGATCTTTAGGATGATTCATTCTTACAATCCTGGGAGTTTTGGGATTTGCTTGAACTTCTATTTCTTGAGCTTGTTCTTCAACATTTGCACTATCTTCTTGAGTCACTGGGTTTTTCAGATCAATCTAAATTTGAGTCTGGGTTTGAACTTGCCTTTCTTGATTTTGACTTTCATCTTGATCATCTGAGTCATATCCACAAGACTTGGAATGTCCTTCTTTGCTCTCATCAACTCTAACATTAGCAATTTCAACAATATTTTTCAATCTCTTGTTGAAGCACCGATATGCCTTGCTTTGAGTAGAGTAACCCAAAAATATTCCTTCATCACTTCTTGTATCAAACTTGCCTAGATCCTCATCTCTTTTTATACAGAATTTACTACCAAAAACTTTGAAATATCTCATAGTAGGAGGATGACCAAATCATAGTTCATACGGTGTCTTACCAGAATTGCCTTTGATCTGCACCTAGTTAAGAGTGTAAACAACAGTATTCATAGCTTCTCTCCAATAGACTTGTGGAACATTTGCTTCCATCATCATGGTCCTAGTAGCTTCTTGAATGGTCCGGTTCTTTCTTTCCACAAATCCATTCTGCTGAGGAGTCCTAGGAGCAGATAATTGTCTTTTTATTCCATGCTTTTCACAGAATGTATCAAACTCACCGGAAGTAAATTCTCCACCTCTGTCGAATCTCAGACACTTTATCTTCACAACAATCTCATTCTCCACCATAACCTTGAACACCTTGAATTTGTCAAGAGCTTCTAATTTTTCTTTTAGGAAGGTTACCCGCATCATCTGGGAGTGACCATCAATCAGAAACATAAAGTATCTGTCTCCTTGCACACTCCTAATTCTGGTAGGGCCACAAAGATCAGTATGTACAAGTTCCAATAGTCCACTTGAAAATTGTTCTTTACTCTTGAATGAGGTTCTGTTCTGTTTACCCAATTGACATTCTCTACACATGCTATCAGGTTTCACAAGTTTTGGAAGATCTTTCACAGCCTGAGTAGAACTATCTTAACAATGTTATCAAAATTCACATGACACATTATTCTATGCCATAACCAAGTCTGATCAATCTCAACAATCAAGCAACTCTTACCAAAACTACTTAAATGAAAGATGTTACCTCTAGTCTGAGTACCAGATGCAATTTCAATTCTAGATCTTTCCAAGATTTTGCATTTTCCATCCTTGAACCGGAGATCATAACCCTTGTCAACCAACTGTCCAATACTGAGAAGATTATGCTTTAGTCCTTCCACATATAGAACATCATTAGTGTTATTCTTACCATCAAAAGAGATGGATCCTCTGCCACGGATTCTACCAGCTGAGTTGTCTCCAAATTTCACAATTCCACTTTCATATTTTTCAAAATTTACAAACTTATTTTTATAACCTATCATATGATGAGAACATCCACTATCAATCACCCATTCATCCTTTTCAACAACCTGAGCAGCCAAGGTACTTTCCACATTTACATAGCTAGTAGATTCAGTAGACACTGGATCCTCTTCTTTGATAGCAATGAATACCCAATCACCTTCAGTGGAACCTCCATGATTAGATTCATCATCTGTGACTCCTTCTTCTCCAGCTTCTTGGACATAGTGACATTTCTTCTGATCTTTATATCTGTTAGGTTTTGGCTTTGAAAACCTTTCCAGACATCTTGAGGCAAAATGACCAATCTTATTACAGGCAAAACATTTGAATGACAACTTTCCTTCATACTTATCGGATCCTCTTGGCATTCTTTTGGAAATAAGAGCTTCAAGTTCTGTAGACTCAATTTCATCATCTTCAAGATCCATCCTTGCTTTTGCAAACCTATTTGATCTTCTTGAAGAACTTTCATCTCGATCATATCTTTGTTTTCCATATACAATGGCCTTAAATGTAGATTCAGACTTAGGAAGAGAATCATCAAACTTACTCATTTCAAATGCTAAAAGATTACCAACTAACTGATCCCTTGTAACAGTTGTCACAGTCTTGATTTCTTCAATGGCAGTAGCTTTATGCTTGTAAGCTGCAAGTAAAGATATGAGCATTTTGGCAATAGTCTTTAATTCTTCCAATACTCCACCAACATCCCTGATACCGGTCACAAGTTCATTCACTTTTTGTATGTAGGAAGTAATGTTTTCATCTTCACTCATTATCAACCTTTCATATTTACCCTTAAGGCTTTGTAGCTTGACACATTTCACATATTTGTCACCTTCATACAGATTTTCCAACTTTTTCCAGATTTCATGGGCAGTTTTCAATTCCAGGACATCTGCCAATTTTGTATCAGTTAGGGCACTCAATAATGCTTCTTTAGCTCAAATATTGATTTCAACTTTCCCGAGTTCGTCTAGAGTTGTAGGGCCATTCTTCAGGATATTATACTCTTTCTCAGTTATCGACCAAAAGGCATCACCCATACATTCTAAATGACACTGCATGTGCACCTTCCAAAGGGAGTAATTAGTTCCATCAAATCTCAGACTTTCCTTCTTCTAAGTCGACATCTTGGATATCCTCAAGTAGTCAAGCTTCTTTTAGAGGAACTAGCTCTGATACCAATTGTTGGAATTAGGCCAGACAACTAAGAGGGGGGGTGAATCAGTTGTCCCACAAAATTAACCTTTTCTCCTTTTAAACTTATTTGACAACTTACAAATAGATTAATGATGTAAACATTAAAGCATGAAATAATAACATATGAGCAGAAACACAATGACCACACTTGACACCAAGATTTTTGACGTGGAAACCCAGTTAAGGGAAAAACCACAGTGGGGGTTTAACCCACAAGATTTGTATCCTGTTAAAAGTACTTGAAAATGGGAAGGCACTTGCCTTTGGGCACACTGCCTAGAGCTCATTGTTCGAAAGAGGCTCACTGCCTATAGAATTTATGTTTAATACAAAAGGAATTAACTGAGGGTTAGCATCTTCTTCATGCCTGGTTTAGTCTCTTTGAATGCTCACAAAACTTCTGCTCTTCTCACAAATACTTCGTCACTATTAATTCATCCCTTATTGTTCTTGTTCCTCTGCTCCTGCTCTTCTCTGCTCTGCCTCTAATCCTTTCTTCGGATTTATTGTTTCGTACAAGGATAATTTTCAACAACTCAACTACATGCCTTTATATGTTTCATCAACCTTGGAATAAACATCAAGGTCGACATTACAAGCATTTGACTTAATGTGAATCACTAAACTGTCGGCCAAACATAACTAAGACTTTTAAAATCTTCCTTGATCAACACACCATGCTCCATCGAATTGCTCTTGGATCATCCACACCACTCTTGAATCATCTGGTCGGCCAAGATTGGAAAGAACAACAACACCAAGAAGGAAATCTTCACCAACAAGCTTAAACTTCAATGTGAACCTCCAACATAGTAGTCACATGATCCAGAGACCTCCACAAGCACATTGAATTCAACAAAAACATCCACACTCATCTAAATCATTAGAACCACTTGCATCTTCATCCAGAACCTCAAGAACAATGTCTTCCATGATTGTCACACAAGAAAGATTGCTTGTGGACCTCCAAATCATGAACCACTTGAGTTGATGATACACACTAACTTCCTAAACATGTGTCTAGATTTGCAGATCATAATATTTCAATGTGGAGCAATCCATACCAATTTACTGTCACTCTGTCTCTTCTGAACAACTTCCAAAACCTGGTTCTACTCAGATGGCCATAGCTTCTTCAAATCTTCATGCATACCTCTCAAATCTTAAGTGGAGCTACTTTAGACAATCCTCTACATAGCCATATGGTCTGCATACATTTATCTTCATTAATTTTCTCAATATCCTCAACATTCCAATCTTCTAAAAAAAATGGAATACAACTGACACCAATGGCAACAAGGATATGTTGACATCAATGACAACATCGATTAGACACATATTTGCAACATTTTTAGCTTATGGTTTTGTAATTACCATTTGATAGTTTCATGTATTGTATCTCCTATATATTAAGTGCTTGAGATGGAGGTTGTGTGTATAACTCTTATAGATGTTAAGTTGCCTCCAAATCTCTCGTTGGTGATACTCCTGTAAAAGCTTTCTTTGGAAGTATATTGTAATCTTGTTGAGATTTATGAATACTATATTGGGTTGCTTTTGGAGTGCAAGGTTTTTCTCCCAAAATGGTTTTCCTCATGTAAATCACCATGTTGTGGTATGATCTTGCTATTTATGTATGATTTATGTAATTGTTGTAAAGATCTAAAAAGTTTTACATAACCCTCCTCTCAAGATTAGTGTAGGAGTTGTTCCTCTACCTTAGCTTCCTTACAACTGCAAGTACCAAAAAATAAGTGGGAGTTACACTCATAGAAAATGCTATTTAACCTCATAATGATCCACTCACAACTACCTAAGCAAGATAACCAATTGTGTAGGAAAGTACATAATAACCAACTAACAAAAATTTAAAAATCTATTTTATCACCCTTTAAGCGCAACTTAGGTGGGTGAAATCATGGGTTTTGACAAATAAAACTTGATGAAGTACCCATGTACATAGAAATCCCCCCAAAGAGAACAAGTTTCCCTCAAAAAAGAATAAGAACACCCAGATCGATAAGAAAAAAATCCCCATAGCAGAGAGAAAGAAAAGATTAGGAAGCGCCTCAAAGAAGTAGCCTCCTACACCCCCATTAAAGCTCATAAATGAAGAAACTTGATTTCTGTAAAGGATTTGGTTAAGGTGTTAATAATCTAGTTAGAAGTTAGGTAATATTGAAGATCAACAATCTATCCATGAATAAGCTCCAAGATATAGTGTATATGAATCTCTATGTGCTTGTTCTCCTAATGGTGAACTAGGTTGCATGAAATTTAAATAACACTCTATTTATTGGAAAAGATGTTAGATAAGCATTTAAATTGGATACCAAACTTAGTGAGAATATGTTAAAGCCAAATGGCCACAGTGGCTACATTCACAATCCCTGATAATGTTGCTTCTTTCCTGACTAATATATATGACATGAACCAAATGAGAACTTGTAGCTTGAACTGGACTTTCAAACTTGAGAATCGCCTGCCCATTCAATCAATATACCCAACCAAGTCAATATCAATATATGGTGCTTAATGAATCCTATAACTATGAGTACCCTAGATGTAGTGGAGAATTTACTTAGTTGCCTTCTAGTGTAGCTCATGGGGCTCCTGCATAAATGAAGAGACCATGCCAATGGAGTATGAAATGTTGGGCTATGTATGAGTCAAGTAAATGAGGCTGCCAACAAGCTATTGATATAAAGGAGCATCAACCAATGGTGAAGAACACTATGCCTTATGTTTAACTTTTGAAAGAAAGGGAGTCTGTCACAACCCCTATTCTCAATAATTAACTTTCCATTTAAATATTACTATCTAATGATCGTTGACTAATTTGACCCATGTCCGTGACAGGAATACACTCTCAACGGAGAGAATATCATCGAGGAGAGGGTGTCTAGCTGACTGGTGGTGACTGTGGTGAAAGGAATCTGCACACACAGGCACCTAGTTGGCATTTTAATTGCATTCATTACATTTTCATCATTCTGTGAATAAACCCTATGTTGATGAATTGATTTACTGATTTTTCGTAGAAATATTTCTCACTATTTCCTAGATACTAAGTTAAATGAGTTGATTGGTAAAAATTAATTGTCCTCTATTGAAATAGAATAACATGTTATGTTTACCTTATTTAATATGGAAAAAATTACTTTTAATTTAGTATTAATTACTACTTCTTGTGAATAATTGTGTGATAAATGCTATATATTTATTCTATTCTGGAAATACTCACAAATTGAAAAATAATATATATATGTTCTAATTATATCAAACAATGTGTTAATTTGAACCTCAATTTTATCTTTAGAAAATGATATGATTTAAGAAAATTAGAAAAAGAGAATAAAAGAAAGGAAAAAAAAAAAAGATAGAAAGAATAGAAAAGATAGAAGGTAAACAAAAATAGAATAAAAATAAAAGAAAACAAAAATCAAGAAAGAATACAAGAAATAGAAAAAAAAAACTAAAATTAGAAGAAAACAAAATAAAAACAAAAATAAAAAAAGGATAGAAACAAGCAATAATAAAAGAGGAAGATAGGTATAAATTTAGTCAAGTATGGCACCACAAGAAAATGGAGGAGGAGAACGGGAAGAAGAAGAAAAGAGGATTGGAGTTCCGCAAGTCAACTTGATTTGGCTTAGGACTACGGGTATGAGATCTTGCTTATGTTGTCTGTAATATCAAGCTTGCGTGCTGTTGGTAGAGCATCTTCCATTCTTCTATAACATAGCATTGAATCATTCTATGTTGTCTTCATGCTAGCCTCAAAAATATTCTCTCTCTCATTACTCTTCATTTACTCCACCTCTGCCAAAGTAAGCAGAAAAACCTTGCTATTAATGTTCCATAATTTCAATTATGAATTGATCACATCAGCTTTATGGTATGCTTGATCTATTATTCTTTTTCTAGGATTAAATTTCCTTTACACTAGGCCATCTATTAGATTGGTATTTGCCAGCGGTGATAATCTTTCTTTTTAACTTCAACCGGTGCCTTTTGTGAGCATGAAATTATATTCGTTAGTAGGTGGTCGCTGTGGGGTATTAAAACTCTAGACCTACTAAACCTATAGCTCTGATACCATGTTAGAAGTGGTATGGCTAAGATACCACTCAAATGGAGGAAGAATAAAACAAACAAGAGAGAGGAGACACAACAAAAATGCACTACAAGTAGAGACTTCTATTTATCAATGAAAGACTATTTTACATAAAATAAATACAACTCAGAGCTATGGCTCTGTATCCTTCTATTCCTACAACTACTGCTCTCTCTAGAGCTTGCTGGACATCACAACTGTCCTTCTCTGTTTGGAGTTTCTCTACTCTTTCCTCTAACTATCTGCTGTGCATGGCAGGAGCTGTCTAGAGCTTGACCCTCTGCACTCTCTCACTGTTGTATTCTTCCTGTTACTGTTGCAACAAACATTCCTTCTTCTCTGCACTACAATGTTGCTACTACTCACAATATTCTCTTAAAAAAAACTCTCTAATTGTTATTTACATTCCTTCCTTTTGTCTTTTCCTTGCTTCCAAAAATCTGCCGCTCAAAATTTGAACTCACCTACCAGCTTTCAATAGATTGACCACCAATAACTTCTATCTGACGGGCTAGCTGAGTGTATTAACTGTTTTGGTCAGGGGCGACAGAAGGAAGATCTACGGAGATCTCTGACGGGGTAGGTGGCATAAATGCCCACTCCAGATTATTAATTTCAACACTCCCCCTTAATTTGGAGCCACATACCTCTTTCATTTTGTGTCTCCGGAGCTGTCTGTAGCTATCCAGAGCTGTCTAGAGCTTTCTTTCCATAGCTGAAATCTAGAGTTGTCTACAATGCCCAAGCTATCTCTCAGGTGTTCAAAGCTCTCCTTCGACAATGCCTTAGTAAATATATCAGCGAGTTGCTGCTCGGACCTACAAAACTATAGTTTGATCTCTCCATTATCCACTAACTCCCTTATGAAATGATATCAAATCTCAATGTGTTTGCTTCGTCCGTGGAAGACTAGATTCTTCGTCAAGGCTATGGAGGAAACATTGTCACAAAATATGGTTGTACCATCTTCTTGTTGTTCATTCAAATCTGCAAGGATTCTTCTCAACCAAATAGCTTGACATGTTGTTGCATTTGTTGTTATGTAGTCTGCTTCAGTTGTGGAGAGAGAGAGAGAGACAATGGGCTGCTTCTTTAATGCCCACAAAATGGGTCCTAAACCCATGTGGAACACATATCTAGATGTGCTCTTCCTGTTATCTACACTTCCTACCCAATCACTGTCTATGTAACCAACCAGCTCAAATTCACTTGATGCAGTGTACAATATGCCATAGCATTGAGTGCCATTGACATACCTTAGGATCCTCTTTCCTGCTTGCTAGTGTGTGTCCTTAGGTTTCTCCATGAACCTATATATCAGGCTTACCGCGTACATTAAATCAGGCCTTGTAGCAGTTAAATACATCAGACTTCCAACCATGCTCTTGTAGAGGGTTGGATTCACTTCATTGTTGTTGTCCTCCTTGCTCAGTTTCAGACTTGTAGCCATTGGTGTTGGTGTAAGCTTGCAGTTCTGCATCTTAAATCTTTTCAAAATCTATTTGGCATAGTTAGTTTGTGAAATAAATATGCCAAGCTCAGTTTGTTGGACCTCAATGCCAAGAAAGTATCTCAGCAAACCTAGGTCAGTCATTTCAAACTCTTTCTTCATCACCTATTTGAAATCAACAATGAAGAGATCACTATTACCAGTAAAAATCAGATCATCTACATACAAAACAACAATCAAAATCTCACCATTGGCTACTTTGATGTAGAGTGTGGGCTCACTACCTCTTTTGCTAAAGCCATTACTTAGCAAATAGGAATCTATCCTACTATACCATGCTCGATGTGCTTGCTTAAGCCTGTAGAGAGCTTTCTAGAGCCTGCATACCTTATCTTCATGCCCTGGGACTTCATAGCTAGGTGGCTGCTCCACATACACCTCCTCCTTCAATACTCCATTTAGGAAGGCTGACTTCATGTCCATTTGATATACCTTCCACTTTTGCTAGGCTGCAATTGCTATGATTGCCCGCATGGTCTCCAACCTTGCAACTGGTGCATAGGTCTCATCATAGTCTCTTCCAAGCTGCTGTTTATATACCTTAACAACCAGCCTTGTTTTATGCCTCTCTATCTTTCCCTCAGCAGTACTTTTGGTCTTATAGAGCCACTTGACTCCAATAACCTATTTACCCTTGGGTAAGGATGTTAACTCCCATGTCTCATTCCTTTCTATTGCATCCAACTCTTCATCCATGGTCTTACACCATTTTTCTTCTTTCACAACCTCTTCAAAAACTGTTGGATCACCATGAGAGAACAAAGAAAAGTCTAGATTTTCATCTAAATCATCATACCTGGTGTCTTCATAAATCTCCCTCACACTCCTTGTCTTTCTCGACATTAGAGAAGCAAGCGTAGGATTTGAACTGCTTGTGGAGTTATTGTTGCTTGACTCCAGAGTGCTCCGGAGCTGACTGTGTTGCTGCAGTCTTGAACTGGCTGAATCTAAACTATTTTGAGGATGGCTTTGGAGAGCTCCAGAGTTGGATCCAGAGTGCCCCAGTGCTGAATCTGCTTCACTGCTGGAAGTTCCTACTTCATTTCCACTTTCTTCATCATCTATGGGTATCATTGTTGAGTTACCTATGGTGGTGTCAACTGTGCCATTCCATGATTCATTTTCTATGAACTCAACATCCTACTGATTATAACATTCTTTGTGACAGGGTTGTATAGCTTGCAGCCTTTTGATTCTTTGTTGTACCCAATGAATATGCACTTTTCTCCTTTGTCATCAAACTTCTGTCTCTTCTCTTTAGGCATAAATGCATATGCCATGCACCCAAAAATTCGTAGGTGCTCCACACTCCATTTGTCATTTGTCCATGCTTCTTGTGGAATCCTATCCCGTACAGCCTTCGTGGGACTTCTATTTAGCAAATATACTGCTGTTGTGACTACCTCACCCTAATAATCATTAGATAGTCCTTTTGTCTTCAGCATGCTTGTTGCCATCTCTGTGATGGTTCTGTTCTTCCTCTCAACAACTCTATTTTGCTGTGGAGTATACCTTGTTGTGAACTATGATGCCTTCATACTTGTAGAAATTCATAAATTCTTTGGAGACATATTCTCCCCCTCTATCTGTTCTGAGGACCTTGATATAATGGCCGCTTTGCTTCTCAGCCAAGGCCTTAAACTCTTTGAACTTCTCAAATGCTTTAAATTTATTCTTCAAGAAATAAACCCAAGTCTTTCTGCTATAATCATCAATGAAGGTCATGAAATATACATTCGCACCTAGTGTGGGGGTCTTCATGGGGCCACATAAATCTAAATGCACCAACTCCAATGGTGCTCTTTCCCTCCTAGAATGCCTTGATTGGGCTGCCTGTGCTGCTTTCCTAAAATGCAGGCTTCACATTTTCTATCAGGCTCAACAATTGTTGGAAGCCCTCTAACCATGCCATTTTTGGATAAAAGACTTAAACCAGAAAAACTTAAGTGCCCATACCTTAAATACCAAAGCTTGGATGGGTCTTAGATGACTGTCTTGAAGGCTGACTACTAAGTCACTGTTGTAGACGCCATTTGGTTGATTCCGGAGCCATCTAGAACTTGACAGGTGCAGCTCTAGAGAGCGCTGGAGACTGCAACCTAAGGGGGAATATTCTATTTTTTGTCATCTGCACTGCTGCAATGACCTTCGTACTTCCATCCCTATCATAGATGATGCACTCCCCTTTCTCCATCAGGATTCTATAACCATTTTGGACCATTTGTCTAATGCTCAATAGGTTATGTTTTATGCATGGGGCATAATAGACATCCTGGATCTACATTTTCTCACCTTGCTTGGATAGGACTGTGATGATGCCTCTTCCTATGACAGGAACCTTTTGACTATTCCCCATCATGATCTCAGACTTGACACTCTTGTCAATGGAGGCAAACAAATTTGCATTACCACTCATGTGGTTGCTACATCTGCTATCCAAATATCATACTTCAGGGCTACTCTGCTTAGCAAGGTTGCATACAATAAATAACTTAGACTGATTTTCATTTTTAGCCTTATTCTCATTTCCCACATTGGCATTCTGACTCCCTTGGTCACGCTATTTCTTCCTGCACTCATTTACAAAATGACCAAACTTGTGACAATAATAACATTGCACATTAGATTTATCATACCTCTGTTTGGAGCTGCTGCTCTTCTTGTTTTGGAAGTCTGTTTGGGAGGTACTGGCCTCCTCTTGACTATTAGAGCCTTCTTTTCCGGAGTTGCTTCTACCTTTGCCCCTTTGACCTCTTCCTCTACCATTTCTTCCTCTTCCCCTACCTCTCACGTTTCCTTGTCCTTTGAATGCTTGCTCTAGGGAAGGAGAGGATCTATTTAGCCACTGCTCATGGGTAAAAAGTGAACCCATCTACTCATCAAGTGCCATTTTTGAGAGATCTTTTGTCTCTTCTATGTTAATGACTATTGGGTCAAATCTAGGGGGTAAACTTCTAAGGATTTTCTCTATAATCCTTTGCTCATCTGTGGTTTCTCCATTTATCCTCAATTGATTAACCAAGGTGGAAACCTTTGTGTGAAAATGTGAAATGGACTCACTGTCCTTCATCTGAAGGGTCTTAAAATCTTGTCTAAACAGCTGGAGTTTCATGGATCTCACTTTATCAGTTCCCTTGTAACTGGTTTGCAATATTTCTCATGCTTCTTTTGCATAGTTAGCTGCTGCTATTCTAGGGAAAATAGCCTCTGTCAAGGTTTTCTCAATCAAACTAACGGTTTTTGCATCTTTTCTTCTTGTCTCCTTCAGCTGGTTCTTCTGGGCATTGGACAAGGCTACAAAAGCATTTGGGTCAGTCATATCTGTGAACCCATTGACCATAAGTTCCCACAAATCATTTGCAACCAAGATTGTCTTCATCTTCTTTGCCCAAACATCATTATTCTTTCCATCAAATACATGTGGCTGCTACCAACTCTTGCTGTCTCCTCCAGCCATTTCTCTAAATAAAAAAGAAGACTGATAATACCTAAAAAATCTTAGGGCTTTTCCTCAATATCCAAAAAGTTAAAACTCTAGATCTGCTCAACCTATAGCTCTGATACCATGTTAGAAGTGGTATGGCTGAGATACCACTCAAATGGAGGAAGAATAAAACAAACAGGGGAGAGGAGACACAACAAAAATGCACTACAAACAGAGATTTCTATTTATCAATGAAAGACTATTTTACATAAAATAAATACAACTCAGAGCTATGGCTATGTATCCTTCTATTCCTACAACTACTGCTCTCTCTGGAGCTTGTTGGACATTACAACTGTCCTTCTCTGTTTGGAATTGGTCTGCTATTTCCTCTAACTATTTGTTGTGCATGGCGGGAGCTGTCTGGAGCTCGACCCTCTGCACTCGCTCACTGCTGTATTCTTCCTGTTGCTACTGCAACAAACATTCCTTCTTCTCTGCACTACAGTGCTATTGCTGCTCACAATAGTCTCTTCACAAAAAAATCCCTAACTGTTCTTTATATTCCTTCCTTTTGTCTTTTCCTTGCTTCCAAAAATCTGCCGCTCAAAATTTGAACTCACCTACCAGCATTCAATAGACTGACCACCGATAACTTCTATCTGATGGGCCAGCTGAGTGCATTAACTGTTTTGGTCAGGTGCGGCAGAAGGGAGATCTACGGAGATCTCTGGCGGGGTAGTTGGCATAAATGCCCACTCCGGATTATTAATTTCAACATATTTTACCTGACTAATCTCATCGGCTTCAACGCCTATACTCCCCACTTCAGCGATTATATTAAAATCCACTCATTCGGTTCAATTTAATTATTTTTCTAAGGGCCTCTTATGTGTTTCATTCGCCCTATATTCTTTTAAATCAAACTTTTTATGCGTTTCATCAACTTCTCTCATTTAGCCACTGCCTGGTTGTTTCTTTTCATTCTTTCTTGAAGTTCGGATTATTGGCCTGATAAATGTCCATATGACAATCCTAGATAGAGTTCCTTTTAATCTTAAACATTGAATCTTCGTAAACCATTCAGTCTCAATCTATTGTCGTTTGATCTTAGTCGTCGGCCATCTCTGTGGTGTATCTGTCAATCGTACTTGCGTAGTTCCTTATGGATCTGTAAACTCTTTCTTTTTTTGGATATTACGTCTTAAAATCAAATCAAATTCCTTCATCTTTTAGTGACCTACCATTTGTCTCCTATCTAGTGCAATTCTTTTATGATGATACTTTTGTTGGACTGATTTATACTGAGGCACTCGATGTAATCCCAAGACCTCACATTTATATGCTTTGGTTATTAAATCTAACCTGAAATTTGCTAAAGATGAGAGTGCTTATCTGTTTCTATATGATCCTTAGATTCGCTCATTGTCTCTTGTTTCTACATCAGTTTATGTTCTGTAACTTTTGTCTCGTTGAAATCCTTCGTGCGCCTTTAGCCTTATGCTGCCGATCAACTTTGGCTTGAAAGTTTCTAAGGCTTATTTCAACACATCTTTGAAAGCTTCTAAAGTTCTTACTTGTTGTTTCTTAGTGGCACCTGTAGAGCTGTATTGTCTTCGATGGAGATTGCAATGTTAGAATATCCTTTAGTCTTTCTAAGGCATCGATCCATTTTTTTAAAGTTAGAAAACGTGACATCTTTGAAGAATCATTCCTTATGGAAAAAAAATTGTCTTATGTTATATTTTCTTCTTTTTAACTTTTCCTCATGTCCTTACATGGCCTTTTGGGGACTTATTTCTTTAATTAAGACTTTATATAAAAAGATAACTTTTGGGCTTATTTCTTTAATTAAAAAATTATGTAAAAAGATAACTTTTTGGGCTTATTTCCTTAATTAAGAATTTATATAAAAGATAGTTTTTGGGATTATTTCTTTAAATAAAAAGTTATATTAGAGGATAGCTTTTTGGAATTATTTAAAAAAGTTAATTAGATTATGAAGGATAAGATTTTAGTTTTATTTGGGTTGCCTAGAAAGTAAAAGATATTTATATTTTTATTTTTGTCGAGTATTAGTTAACCAAGTTCTATGGTTAGATTAATTGTACCAAACTATTTACTCTAGTTTAATAGCTTCCTTGTTACTTATAAGGTGTGGTTGAATTGAGATACCTTTGTCTAGGTTGAAATATTTCTAAATCGTCTTTGTTTTGTATTACCTTGCAAATTATTAGTTGAAATGGGTAGAACCTTCTCTCAAATTTTGATCCTTCACCATTGTATAGAAGTTGACTAAGTATTAGGGAATAAGATTTTAATGGAAGTTTAGATGATATGATGATAAGTCTATAGAAGTATGATTGGTTATCTTTATTATATTGTCGATATGAATTAGCAAAGGTTAGGTAAATGCTTAAAATTTAAGTTATGATCATGTACTTAGAAAATGGATGAACACATGTAATTAGATCAAAATTGTTGATGAGGACATGTCTTCTAAGTGAGTGTGTTAGAAATAAGGATTTAAGTAAGTTTGAATGGGAAGATACTTTGCAACTCTGTATGCATCATTGAGTGATCTATATTATTGGCCTCTAAAATGTAAAATAGATGATTATATGATATATACCTTCTTGCACATTTAAGTTGTAGTTTTGCAAATGTATCTTTGGAAGTTGTATAATTTTGAGTTATGGATGCATTTTCCATTCTTGCATTTATGTATAATAAGTTGAGAAGCGCACTAGGTTCCTTCACCTAAGTCATCTTCCATTTTCTAGATCCCTCGTGATGGGTCGGGGTTCCCAGTAGGGTAGCACGGGGAAGCTTAATGCTTCGTGGCAGGGTGGATATCACCATGATGATGCTCTCTCTCTCTCTCAATTCAAGGAGCAGATGTAGACTGATATGTATATATGGCTAATATGATATTCTTGTATAAGCCTACATGGCTAAATCTTGTAAATGCATGACCTTATTTTGATATGTTTATTGATTCACTGATGTATGTAATTCTATTTAAATGTATTGATGAAAGTTATTTCTCGAGTTGAGTTATTATGGAAAAATATTTAATTAATTCCCTTTTTATGCACCATTTTATAATTATTAAATATTTTATTTAATTATTTTGGGATCGAATTGTTTTTTGATGGTTATTTTTAGTAAGTGATATTTTTGGACTGTACAAAGTCAAAGTAGGCTTGTACTCAACAATGTGGAATTACGAGAGAAAATAATTTAATAAACCCATGTCCTTCATAGAAAACCTATCATGAAGGGTAGTTTTCACTACCATGATGGTGGATGAAGAACTCCTTGTGATCAATAAGTCATCAAAGTACAAAACTATAAATAGGAGAGAATCATCTTGTTGCTAGATGTAGACATTTAGATCAAAATGGAGTCTAAAAAATGCAATTGTGAGAAGGAAGGAAAACATATTGGCATACAATTATCCCCAGTTTTGACCATGGAAGTTTTAAAAATTTCAAGTTCTCCAAGTTGACACATTAGTCAAATTGCTTTCTTGAAAGTCATGCATGTACTTTCATTCATTTGTAAAAGTCTTCTGCCATCTAAGCTTGATTGAGTTGAACTCTAGTACTTTGAAGAAAGATCATTGATCATTAATAATCTTTGTCAAAGGTGATTTAGGAATTAAACTTGGTCATTTTATGTTGTCAAAATATGTTTGAGTTGAGTTATAAAGTTTGTGTGTTGCATGTGTTATTTTTTTGATATTGTAATTCTAATTTCTCGTACATCACAAAAGTTTGGCATAGTATATATGGCAAAGAAGCAAAGTTGTGGCACAATTTGACAATCTTCATGAAGATCCCAAGAGGCATTGAAAATGCTATGGTTTAAAAATTGTTATTTTAAGGATTCTTTTAAAACATTATATTATTACTTTTCAAGTTTATAAAAAATAATATTTTATAACATTAGTCATCTTATTTTATAAAATACCTTTTTAAAATATATTTCAAATGAATTTGAAAATCATGAGGAGTTAGGGAGATGCAGAGATTTGTTTAAGTCTTGTAGTGCTTACAGAAGGTGAAGAAAATATCAAAAGTCCACATTGTCTACAAAAGTAGGGTTCTAGACTTTTTTAGTAGTCATGAAATACTTGAAAACTAGCATAGAGTTGAAATGTTGGAGATGTGAATATTTATTGTAGTCATGCAACTCTTTCAAACTTGCTTAAAATCTTTGAAACTTTGCCATTTCTATGAGTGCAAGCCATAGCTTGCTAGAGTTTTCAAATGCAAATGCAACACAAAAATGTATACTGTATAACACAATAAAACTTCACTCACAAGGATTTTACATAAAAACACAACTTGGAAGCTTGCATGGAGTGTGGTCTGATGGAAACATATGATTGTTGGATATGTGATAAGTGGATATGTTGAAAAGGCTTTAGAATATTTCAAACAAATGCAATAGATATTTATAAGACCGAATTCCACCACCATTGTCAACTTCTCCCTTGCCCACGCATTGAAACATGTAAGGAAGCAAAGGTGTGTGGAAATGCTTCCTACACTAACCTTGAGAGGTGTGTTATGAAAATTTCAATTCAACTATTACAGAGATTTCAAGAAACACATATGAAATAACATAAATAGGATAACAATAAAACATAACACCATGATTTACGTGGGGAAAACCCTTTCGGGAAAAAACCCCACACTCTAAAACCTGCACAATATATTATCAAATCTTGAACAGATTACAATACACTTGCAATGCAAGTTCTTTCAGGATTCTTCACCTCAACCCAATCCTAGAGAAATTTTGATAGAATTTCGGCAGCATATAGACTTGCAAACTAAAGTCTCTCAAATGACTATCTAAAAACACCAATATATAGAAAATTACATTGTAAGATACTTCTCAAAATAGCCACTTTACCCCTATCATGAAAATCTTCTATTCTATGCCCTTACTCTTTTTTGTTTTTGTTTTTATCTTATCATGCAAGGTTGAGACATTGTTTTTATTTATTTTTAAATTTTTAAAACATTTTTCTAACATTCTTCCACCTGTTGAACACCTTGCAATAGGTAACTAGTTGCTAGGGGCCAAAAGGCCCATTAATTTAGAACACCATATAAGCATCTTTGTGCTCACAAGCTTTGTTAATGCATCTGCAACATTCACCAAAGTTTATATCTTCTCCAGCTTCACCTTGCCATCCTCAACCATATTTTTCACAAAATGATACATGCTTGGTCTTGGCATGAAATGTTGGGTTCTTTGCTAAGGAGATTACACTTTGACTGTCACAATATTTTGTCACTACACCTTGTTTGAACTCTAAATCTGAACACAATCTTTTAAGCCAAATGGCTTCCTTACATGGATGTAGCTACCATATACTTTGCCTCTGTAGTGGACAAAGTGACTACAACTTGTCACTTGCTCATCCAACTAATTACACCACCAAACAATGTAAACACATAGGCATTGGTGGATCTTCTGCTATTGACATCACCAACCTAGTCTAAATCTACATAGAATCTAATATCCAATGAATGTTGATATCCTATTCCATGAAAACATATAGAGTACTATGAGGTACCTCGCGAGTATCTGAAGACTCTCTTTACTACATCCTAATGCATTCTTCCTAGATTAGACATGTATCAAGAAAGAACTCCCACTACTTGGGAAATGTCTAGTCTTGTACATTAAGCTGCCAACTACACTCTAGTATGGTACTTGACTCATGTCTTCCATCTCTAATGGGGATTTAGGACAATGCAAGATAGAAAGATTCATTCCCATCATAACAGGAACACATAATGGTCTAGAATCTTGCATATTAAATCTTCTTAGAATAGTATCCACATACTTAATTTGGCCTAACCAAAGCTTTATGTTTTGTCTGTCTCTTCTAATCTCCATCCCCAGAATGTGTCATACTGCACCAAGTTCCTTCATTCAAACTTTGCTGAGAGCTAAGATTTTAATTATGCAATCAAACCCTTTCCTTTTCCAATAAACATGTCATCAACATATAAGGCAATAACCAAGAAATTATTACCATCAAATTTGAAATACACACAATGATCAGATTTAGAATGCACAAAACCCAAACTCAACACATTTGTATCAATCTTCTAGTACCACATCCTAGGACTCTGCTCTAAATAATACAAGGATTTTTATAACTTACAGACCAAATGAGCTTTACCTTTCACATGTAGTTTTCACATCCATTTGTTCGATCTATAGATCATAAGCTACTATAATAGAAAGAAAAAAATGAATGGACATCATTTTAGCTACAAGAGAAAATATCTCACCATAATCAACTCCTTGAACTTGGGAGTAACCCTTCTAAACCAACCGTGCTTTGTACTTTTCAATTCTACCGTCTAAACCCATTTTCTTTTTTAACACCCATTTGTAACCAACGGGATTCCATCCTTCAGGCAATGTTACAAGGTCCCATGTATCATTATTTTTAAGAGCTGCCATCTCTTCATCCATGGATATTTTCTAGGACTTTGCATTATTCATACCAAGAGTGTCTTCTACAAATAACAGTTCATCAACATTAGCATTCAAAATAAATATATATCTCTAATCATCAGGAGAATACCCATATCATTTTGGCAGTTGTCTATGCCTAGTAGAACTTCAAACAAGATGAGGTTCAAGTTCTATTTCTTCCTCTGATGATTTAGAACTCGTGGAGCTTTCCTCAACTTCTTGTCTTTCTAAGGGCTTCGATTCAACTTTCTTAGGCATAGAGGGAAATTGAATCACATCTTTCTTTTGTCTTGGTTGTTGCATTGTAACAACAGAATGCTTAGTTTCTCTAAAAATAACACTTCTGGAATCAATTATCTTTTGTGTAACATGATCTCAAAGCTTGTATCCTTTCACACCATAATTGTATCTAATGAAGATACATTTAACATCCTTGTTATCCAATTTTTTTTGCTTCTCCTTTGGAACATGTGTACATGCCTTGCAACCAAAAATTCTCAGATGTCTAAGTGAAGGCTTGTGACTTGACCATGCCTCCATTGGCATCTTGTCAACAAGAGTTGATGTAGGAGACCTGTTTATCAGATAGTAGGCAATGACTACAATTTTAAGCCCAAAATTTTTGTTCTAGTCTAGCACCACTTAGCATAGGGTCATTCTCTCAACTCCATTTTGTTGTGGAGAATACAAAGTTGTCTTCTATCTCTGGATATCACAATATTTATAGAATGTTGCAAACTCATTGGAGAAGCATTCACTACCATTATCTGTCCTCAAACATTTAATCTTGTTTTTAGTCTACAAATCAACCATTGCTTTAAATTGTTTGAAGCAACTAAAAATATTAACTTTACTCTTAAGGAAATAAACCCATGTCCTCCTATTGAAATCATCAATAAAAGAAACATAATAAACTGATTTACCAATAGAAGGAACATTAACTGGACCAAATACATTTTAATGAATAAGATCCAAAATACTAGAAGACTTATGAGAACTCAAGTAGAACTGAATGCAGTTCTATTTTCCATAAATACAATGCTCACCAAAATCAAATTCAAGATTACAATCGTCCAACCCATTAACAAGGTTTTTATTTTTCAAGGTCCATAGATCCTTCTCTCCTATGTGACCAAGTCTTCAATGCCATAACATGGTCTTCTTTGCAAGCAACTTAGATATGGTAGATAGAGCACCATTGGGTACCCAAAAACCACAACCATCTGCTAAAGAGGAAACCATCTCTTTTTTTGGAAAAGTAGTCTCAGACTTAATCTTAACTGAAGTGCTATTGCACTCAACTGTGCATGCATCAAGTTGTTACAATGTATGGTCCAATTTGCTTCCTCTTGCTATCACCATAGTACCTCTCACCATTATCACACTTGCTTCAGAAAACTGTACATGCACACCCACATCTATTAGATTGCTAATAGATAATAAATTTCATGCTAGTCCTTAGTTATGCAAGACACCATCAAATCATCTAACTCTACCATCAAAAAATTTCACATGAATACTTTCATGTCCAACAATGTCATGGATAGAATTATCACCCAAATACACCTTTCCACCATCATATTGTTCATACTCACTAAACTAGTTTCCATTGTTTTAGATGACATATTTGATGTTGTTCATTAGTGTGAATGTCTAGATGTTTAAATTGGTTTTAGATTTATAGGGAGATGGTTCATTACAGGTTTTACATGTCAACCAAAATATGTGTTTTGTAGATCTGTGGAAAGATTGTGTTCAAACTGTTAGATTTTTCTAGATGGAAACAATTACAAATTTGCAAGGTTTCTTGTTGGGTTCTTATTGATTTATGGTTATCATATGTGGATTTGTTTGACAAATCAAGTCTAACATTGATCATGGTGTTTAAGTCTTGGAAATCTACATGTTATACTTAGTTACCTCTATTTTACATGATATTGATGTGGTGTTGAATCTAATTATTTAGTTATTTGAGATTGGAGGACTGGTTATGATTTCTTCTTTGAGATGTTGCATATGTGTAGATCTTGTAAATTTTCTGATGTGGGTTATGTTTGGTAGGCCTCTTCTTGGTCACCTTGGTTATATTGGTATGTTTATTGCAGTGAGACAAAGAAAAGGCTATGGAGTACTTGGTATAGTTCATTAGAATCTATAGAAGTAAATTCTATGGTGCATGAAAAGCTTTATTCACTTTTAGTAGAGTTTCAACAATGATGTTGGTCATGAAGCCATGTATATCTCGATGTCACTTTTAGTGGGAATTTTGTGTAGTTACATAGTATGTTCTATCTTCTTTGTTTCAAGGTCTTAGTTCTAAGGTGTTGTTGTTGCAGTTTGTAGATTAACTATGTGAGATCCATGGTTAAAATATGGATGATCTTTTGCAATGGTTGTTGGTGTCATAAAGAGCTCTTGGATTATACCCTTAGGTTGTAGTGAGGGTTCATTGACATCTTTGGTTCTATTGACATAGGATGCTTGATCTTCATGTTATTTTAAGAGGTTTTGATATCTTGATTTGCCATGGAGGACTCTTGGAGTATTTGGGGAGGTTTCATGTTTATGACTTGTCAGTTTTGAAAGGTGATCCTTGGTTGAAGGTTCTTATGTTTATGGAGTTGAGGTTTTGTATGGTTTCAAGTGTTGTTGTTTGTACTTCATTATTGTTGACAATAATTTGGTAGCTCCTTAATCTCATTCTTCATTAGTTTAGAGGACTTGGGAGAGTAATTTGGAGATTGGTAATGAGAGATTTTTTATGCATATCATTGTATGTTTCCTTAACACTGTGTGATAGAGGAGTTAGCCACATACTCTATGTGAGTGTTATAGGTAGACTTGGTAAACCTTGATCTATTTTTTAGATTTGACATTACCCATGCAGTGGGAGTTCCTAGATATTTATGTTCGTCATTATCAAGATATCCTTTTGGTTGTCTTAGTTTGCAAGTTATTGATGTGATGATGAGTTTGCATGTTTCACTATTTGGGATCTATGAGTTGTGCAGTTTAGTGGGTTTTCTTTACCCATTGGTTGCATTGAAGACTTAGATGTGGAATGTCAATATCCATAGATCAGTTTAGTATTGATGTACACTTAGTTGGCCTTGTCTATGGTCATTTGTGCATTGGTATGTTGCATTGAGATGGGAGGATAGATAATTAGATTGGTGGATAAATAGGGACTTGATTGCAGTTTTGGGTTGATATGTTGATGTTATGGAGTTCTACCTATGTTGGTTTTGTTTACCTTGGTTTTGAGGTATGGATAGATTGGATGAGCTAGCAACTTGTTGTGGTTGCTATTCTAGCTGGTATCAATAAGTGTTGACCTTTTTTCCCCTTCCCATAAAAATAGCCCAGCTTGAAAATATTGAAAATCTTGTTGAAATTGTCTAAATGCTTAGTATTCATCAGGTTTCAAGGTGTTTTCCTTGTAAAAAAACCCAAAATTACCTAAGGAAAATCCTCTAAAAAAACCCAGAAAACCCCAAAAATTTCAAGTCTTTTGCCTTAGTTTTTTTGCCTTGGTCGACAAAAAGTCAGGTTCGCAAACCAGTCAGTTCACCGACCAGCTTGTTCGCTGACTAAGAAGAGGAAGACTCTAAAATGAAAAAGGCAAAACAAGTTTCCCTTTATCGGCAATTTTCAAATTTGCGAACTCATCCAATGGCTTGATTTTTCAAAAGTTCGTTGATTAGGTGAATCACTGACTAAAGGGCCATGTGAGAGTCTTCTTTAGAAAATGGAAGAACAAGGCTTGGTTCGAAAAGTGAAAGTTTTGCCGATAAGGTGAAATAGCTAAGTAAGAGCTAGTTCACAAAAGTTGAGATTTTCTGACAAGGTAAAAGAGACATGAAGGAAAAAGATGAAACAAGCTATAGTTCATAAAAGTGAACTTTCGCCAACTAAAGACTAAAGAGTAAAGTGGTAAGACAAAGTAGGAGATGGTTTGAAAAGATGAAGTTCTACCAACAAAGAGGAGGAAAGCATAAAAATGGCTAAGGCAAGGAAAAAGAGATCATCTATCAACAAATTAGTGAGAAGCAAAACTTACCAAAAAGTTCAAAAATTCCCAAAATCACCGATAGAGCGATAAGTCAGAAATTGCCTACAACATAAAGAAAGGCGAACAAGGAAAGGTTAGTAAAATCATAAAATCACCGATTAAAGGAAAAATTTGACCAAAGAAAAGAGTTCGAGAAATTGTGATTTTTTCAATAAGGAAACAAGCAAGCTTGGTTCAAAAAGATGAAGTTTTGTCGATAAGGGTAGAAAAGAGAGGAACAAGCTAAAGTTTGATAAATCAAGAAATTGTCGATAAAAGAAAGAAATGCAAAGAAGAGCTAGATCGATAGTTCGCAAAAGTGAACTTTTGCTGACTGAAGAGACAAAATGAAGAGCAGAAGTAGAAATGGTTCAAGAAAGAGAGATTTTGCCGATAAGACAAAATAAAAGTCAAAATTTTAAGTAAAAGTAGAAATCAATGAAAATAGAGCTTGTAGTATAAATGTAAGCTTTAAAATATTTGAAATTAAATATTTCAAAGTGTTGTAAAAGCTCTACATAGAGTTTTGGCAGGAATATATATTTGAATATCCTCTTCAGCCATAAATACATTCAGATCTGGCCAGCTACTCCATCTCTAGATAATTCACATTTATTGTTGCAGATGGATGAATTAGTTGTTTGCATTCAAGACAACAAATATCTCCTAGATAATTCATCCTCAAGATATTTTTTGTATTTAGGTTTTGTAGATAGACATTTTTTTGACAGAAATATCTTCTGATAGGCCCATGGGGCGAATTGATTGTAACGAATGACTTAGGTCAATGTAATGGAATGCTATATATACATGAAAAAAGATGTAATGAGGGTTAGATACAAAGACTTATTTTTTGTGTTCAAACAGAACCCTCTTCTGTTGTAACCATGCCTTTTTAATCAATACAACACTATGTTTTTACCTTTTCATGTTATTCTTTAACTCTGTGTAATCTAGAATTGCTTTGTTTGTGAATGTTTATTTCCTTGAAAATTTGTTTTGTTCCTTACCTCTGTTAAAACCTACAAGATTTGTCTTAGTTTATTAGCTATATTTCATTATTCTGTGCATTTTAGCTTTGTGGGTGTTCTTTATTCAAACCTAGTGAATCACCTTTAATTTTAGTTTTTCCTTCTTCCCCTTTACACATCAATGATTAGATTAGGTTTAGTCTTAGCACACTCTGAATTTTACATTAAGAGAAGGAGCCATCCTTTCTTTGGAGGTTTGATTTCCTTTGTAGTGTCCCACACCTAGAAATCACTCCAATGTTTCACTAGATTGTTGCAGCATAGGTGCTTCAATGCAGGGTGCAAATCCAAGTGACAACAGTTTCTGGCATGCTCAGTGGGACAATAGTTTCTAGTACGCTCGGTGGGACAATAGTTTCTGGCACTCTTGATGGGACAACAGTTTCTGGCATGCCCAATGGGACCATTTTAATCTAAATTAAGAATTAGGCTACGAATTTGGTGTTATTCTTAATACTCTGTAGTTCGGCAGACAAACTTCACGCACCTGGTGATTCTATAAGCTCCTAGTTTCTGATCTATCCAACATTATATGCCTGTGCAAACATGAGATTCTTCGATAGGTGATAATTATCAATTTGTTGAATTGCCTGTTACTACTTCAAGGAGAAGAACTAGGTTATCTAGGTCTCCTATAGGAAGGAATAATAATGTTGTTCCATCTCACCCAAGATCTCAATCTATGCCTCCTCTTGTTAGGTTTCAATACTCAAGAAGAGGCTTGCTCATACCAAGGATAAATTTAAATATTCCTAGTATGTCAATAAATTTTCCTTTTGTAACCTTCAATGGAGGCAACCCTTTAGACTTGGCTGCACATAATGATATACCTACTTCAGCCCTAAAGAGTATTTCATCCTTTACGGCTGATGGTTCTACTACACCTGTTGAGCATATCAAAGACATATCCAATGTATGTTCAGTCCACCATATTCAACATGAAGATGTGGTTGTTAGGCTTATGATTTCACCCTTCAAGGGGAGAGCTCTGCAATGGTTCAAGAGTTTAACCCCTACTTCAATACATGATTGGGATGAGTTAGGAGAAGCATTCTACAAGCAGTTTGGAGAAAGGGTAGACAATGTTTCTCTGCTGGAACAATTGACAACAATAAAGAGGGCTCCCAGTGAGATGATGGTTGATTTCAATTTCAAATTTTAGAGGACATGGGAAAGAATCCCTGCTCTCTTCAGACCATCTTCACAAGGTGCCTTTTTATATTTTCTGAGAGCTTTAAATTATGATATTGTTGTTATGATGCAATCTATGGGTGTTGTTACCTTACCTGATTCATATGAAATAACTTTGAGAGCTAAAAATTACTTGATACAGACTGGGAAAATTGCTCCCAGGCCCCCTGTACCTATTTTCACATAATTGTACTCGCAGGCCCAGCAACCTACTATTGCTACCATCCCAAAGCCTAAAGCCTCTACATCTTCTCTTTCATAGGAAGAGAATGATCTAAAAACCATAGTGACCAATCTGACTAACAAAGTCAATAATATAGCTATTCAAACTACCCCTAAACCCCATCAGAACTATAACCAGGGGCAGTCTTCAAATCATAATTGTAATCATGGTTATAATTCCAATAGGAATCAAAACTGGAACCAGGGTTACTAGCTAAATAGGTACCCAAATAATAACCCTACTCAACCTTTGCAAACAATCAAACCTATCCAACAAATACCAAATGTTAATCTAGTTAGGGCCTTGGTTCCTACACAAAACAATCTAGCCCAAGAGGTAGATTGGTGTTATCCTTGTAACCAACCTCACAATCAGTCCACTTGTACATTTGGAGTAGAACGAGCCCTAATGGTGCAAAATTTTCACACTCAACAAGCATCATTAGTAGAAGCATCCAACTGCAACCCTGAGATACAAAATGAGGTTGCTTTAGATTCCAACTTGATGCTTTGGACTCCTAAGGACTTCTGTGCTGTTAATCAGCCTATGGATAGTGTGATCATGCATGTAAGAAGTATTGCAGACAAAACAAGGTCCAAAAAGAGACAATCGAAGGATAACCCCATGCTTGTTGTATTACAAAAGGAACCTATCCCAAAGGCAAAAGGGGCCAGTACTGCGAATTCAATTCAAAGCAGCAAGCTTGCTGCTGCAAAAGAGGTTCTATCAGGCCCAAAAGTGCCTGAACAAGCTATAGAATAGTCAAAGAGGGGAACATGGATTCCTTCCATGCACAAAACAATGACTTTTCCCCTGAATATTGTAGAACAAATGAAAAAGACAAATATGAATGTGTCAATGTGGGAGGTATTATCAATCTCCTCTCAAAGGGATTTGTTGCAAGAGGCCTTAAGGCAATTCCCAGCAGCTGAATCAATAGTCCAGAGGGAAAAGGGCCCAGTCAATATTGTACAACCAAGTGAAGATCAAGGGGGTCCAACAAAGAAGCCATCCCCATTCTATTTGTCTCTAATCACTAGGAAATTCATGGTGCATAATTGCATGATTGATTCAAGGGCTAGTATTTTGGTTATGCCAACGAAGATAGCAAATGCATTGGGCATCAAATATACCCTTGTTTTATCAGGTGTATTACAGCTAGATGGTACTTCTTTCAACACTGTTGGGTGATCAAAGGATTGGATTTGACCTTACATGCCTATCCAAACTTGACTTTTAGTCAAGATATTTCAGTCATTGATCTTCCTCCTTTCTTTGCTATCTGTTTGTCAAGAGACTTCACAGCTAAGGTAGGTGGCTATCTTTCTTCTAATTGGTCTCACATGTTGCTGAGGATAAGGTATGCCACAAGGTTCACCATCAAGGCTGAACCAGTTTCAAATTATCATGTAGAGAATTATGATCACAACCTAGTGAACCCTCATTGTATGATTCAGGGTGAGGAAGTGCATGATTCGAGGTCCCTAGAGACAATATCTTCCCCCCTTCCAACCTTAGATCTTTTCCTTGATGAATGGCCAAGGGACCACTTTGATTTTGATCCCTATGACACTACTGAAACAACTAAACTAGGCACCTACATGATTCATGAAGGGAATTCCTCTATCCCCTCTATATTAAAACTAGATGATGATTCTGATGGCCCATGAAAAATGTTCTTTGATGGTGCAAAGAATAGAAATGGAGTTGGTCCAGGAGTCTTACTGATCTCATCAACTGGTATGAAGCTACATTTTGCTCATAGACTGCAATTTTTATGCACAAATAATGTTGCAGAATATGAGGCATTGTTACATGGCCTGTTGATTGTTGAAAAGAAGACAATTAGGCATCAAGAAATCTTTGGAGATACTGAGCTGGTGGTCAGCCAAGTTAGGGAAAGATGTGCAACAAAAAATTAGCTCCTAAGAGCTTATAGGCACAAAGTTTGGGACCTGTTTGAGAGTTTTGATGCTCTCAACCTACATGTGATCCCAAGGAAATTAAATGCTAATGCAAACCAATTGGCAATGGTTGGTGCTCAGTTTTATCCTCCTATAGACTTCTTTCAAGGCCCTGATTAGCATGTCAAAGTAGTGGTTAGGCCCTCAATCCCTGACAATGATGTGAACTGGTAGATTTTTTACAGCAATGAGCAAATTGTAAACTTCATCCAAAATGAAGCCGAGTTCTCATCAATGGTGCAGTCCACGCTACAGGAAGGGTATGTCGACCAGATTATGCAACTGAAAACAAATAATTTGCCAAAAGGGTTGGTCACTCTTGAGGTGATTTTCAGTCATGATGATGAATTCAAAGGCAAAGAGAGGAACATCTTGTGCAAAAGGGAGGATTATCAAAATATTTCTATCACCCAAGACAAAGATTTATTGCTAGGAAAGGTATGTCGTGATGATGAACGATAAGATTTTATTCACCTGTCCTAAAAAATGGCAATTTTTTTGCATGGGGTTATGAAGATCTGAAGGGTTTTGACCTTAATATTGCCTAGCACACCATAGATCTCAACCTAGGTGCCAAATCCGTCTGCCAAAAGTAATGGCCTATAAATCCCAAGATTGAGCCTCTAATGAGGAAGGAACTTGCTAAGCTCATCCAGGCTAGAATTATTTTCTCCATCAAGTATTCCACCTAGGTAGCTAATTTAGTACTAGTGAGGAAGAAAAATAATGAGATAAGGTTGTGCATGGATTTTCAAGATCTAAATTGTGCCTCCTTGAAAGACCATTATCCTCTGTCGTCCATGGACCAAATCTTGCAAACTGTTGCAGGGGCAGAAAGGTTTTCACTGCTTGATGGTTTTTTTGGTTATAACTGTTAATATGTACAAGACAAATGAGAGGGGGGTGAATCAATTGTCACAAAATTTTAACCATTTATACATACTTCAAATGTTCAATCATTGTTATATGAAAGCATGAAACATGAAGTTTAACACAATAACATATTCAACACATGAGACACCATATTTTTACGTGGAAAACCCTATAAGGGAAAAACCATGGTGGGTGTTAGCCCATAAAAATATATATGTTATAACAATACCAAAAAATAGAGGCTCACTGCCCAAAAATGCTCACTGCAAAGATCAGATCACTACTAGGGATTTGCGACTGATTTGATAGCATCTACTCCATGCCTGAGTTCAGTTCCATTGAAGTGCAATACTTCTTCTCTGCTCTGCTCTTCTTACACTTCTCACTTATCTTCACATTTTTGCACAAGGATCCCTTTTTCACAACTACATTACATGTTTTTATACAACTCATCAGCCTTGGAATGAACATCAAGGTTGACATTACATTCATCAACCGTTGGAACAATCTCCAGGGTCGACATTACAATCATACATAGAAATAGGTCTAGACCTAATACAAAATTTGCTAAGGGAAAGATGTAAATAGGTATGTGGATCACACTACACCTTAGCTGGGACTCAAATATAATCTTCCACACCACAACACGCTACTACAATCTTTAAAGCATCTCCGCAAGTAGTGAAAATAACCAAGTCGGCCAAGACTAGTGTTAACACTAAGTCTTCTAAGAATAGTCTTCATCCACGATCCAAATTTCTCTTTGCTGACCAATCCAAAGGTAGGAACATGATCAGGAGACATCCACAAGCACATTGTAATTGCCAAGAACATCCACACAACCTCTTTGTCAAAAGGATTCTTCAAATCAGAGCACTTAAACAACACTGTCAGCTACTGTCATAAAGAAAAGATTGCTAAGTGCAAACCACCAAATCACAAACCATTGGAGTTGAAGGCACTTATCATCATTACCAACTTGATTCTAGAACCGCAGACTAAAATACATAGCTACAGAGGAATGTTGAGCATAATACATTCTCCTTGTCACCACCAAATATACAGAAAAAGTAGTTTTCACTCTGGTGAACATAACTAACTCAGATCTTCACACCGGAGGCCCAAAATTGGAACATAGCTTCTTCAGACATGTATCTAAATAACTTCCAATCCACAGATAAAGATATTCATTCTACTAGAAATTTGGAGTAATCTGTTGGATTGTTCTTCTGTAGACAAAGATACTCTACAACACACTATTACTACTGGAGGAGCAAATTTTCTCAATACCCTCAATAGTAGGATCTCCAACACTTATATAGGAGAATATAAAACATCTAACTCATTACAAACAAGCATCAAAACAAGAGCACAGTTGACACCAATGACAACACTGATATGTTGACATCAATGAAAACACTAGTTAGGCACATACTTGCAACAATCTCCCCCTTTGTCATTGATGGCAACATATGATGTGAAAAATTGTAAAGACCATCATGACAAGATTCTTCCCCTTTCTCTTTACACATCTGCACTCTTTCTTTTCTGAGTTTTTCACACAATTTCTCTCCCCCTTTGACATCAATGGCAAAGGGCACATACTTGCACACTGTTGCTTTGATCCAGCTGAACTTTTCTATGATATCATCACTTTCTTTATCAGGAACATCTAGCTACTCCACCTGAAAGGTGGACCTCAAAACATCAATCTAGATCAAGGAATGAGAATTTGAACACCACTGGACTGATGCATTCCTATGCATCTTAGTTTAGAGTAGGAGGGGTAATGACCCCTAACTTTTCTCTTAGATAATCAAAAGTATCCTTAGGTAGAAGCTCAGTGAAAATATCTGCAATCTGATCCTTTGTGGACACATATTCCATCTTTACTTCATTCTCTGTCACCTTTTCTCTCAGAAAGTGATATCTTATAGATATATGCTTTGTTCTTGAGTGCATCACTGGATTCTTTGAAATGTTTACAACACTTGTATTGTCACAAAAGATTGCAACTGGATCTTCATACATAACTCTTATGTCCTTCAAAGTCTGCTTCATCCATAACACTTGAGTACAACAACATGTTGCTGCAATATACTCTACTTCTACAGTTGACAAAGATATTGAATTTTGTTTCTAACTTAGCCATGAAACCAATCTATTACCCAAGAAGAAAGCGCCTCCACTTGTACTTTTTCTATCATCAACATCTCTAGCCCAATCTGCATCTATATAAGCACTGAGAGTGAAATCATTATCCTTTGGATACCATAAGCCATGATCTGGTGTGCCTTTTAAATACCTCAAGATTCTCTTAACTGCCATCACATGTGACTCTCTTGGATCTTCTTGAAATCTTACAACAAGACAAATTACATGCATTATATCAGGTCTTCTTTGAGTTAGATAAAGCAATCCTCCAATCATGGATCTATACATTTTCTGATCAATCTTGGGTGATTCATCAGTTTTGCTCAACTTGCACCCAGTTACCATGGGAGTACATACCGGTTTAGAGTCTTCCATCCCAAATTTCTTCAACAAATCTTTCACATACTTGGACTAAGATATGAAGATTCCTTTATCTAATTGATTAATTTGCAGACCCAAAAAGAAATTCATTTCACCAAACATAGACATCTCAAACTCATTATTTATTTCACTTGCAAACTTCATGCACATACCTTAATTTCCTCCAAAGATAATGTCATCAACAAAGACTACAACAATCAGGATCTGATTATCATTGATTTTGAAATACAAATTGTTGTCAGTAGTGCCTTTGCTGAATCCTAATTGCAACAAATACTTGTCTAGCCTTGCATACCAGGCTTTAGGGGCTTGCTTCAGTCCATATAAGGATTTCTTTAATCTGTACACCATATCACCCTGTTTTGATAATTGACATCCTTCTAGTTGCTCAATGTAGACTTCTTCCAACTCACCATTCAAGAATGCAGACTTAACATCTATCTGATACACTTTGAAGTCTTTGAATGTTGCAAATGCCAAAAACATTCTAATTGCTTCAATTCTTGCCACAGGAGCATAGGTCTCCTCAAAATCTATTCCTTCAACTTGAGAGTATCCTTTGTAGACCAATCTTGCTTTGTTCCTACTACTTCTCCATTTTCATTCATCTTGTTTCTGAAAACCCATTTGGTGCCAATCACATTCTTATCAGTAGGTTTAGGAACCAGTTCCCAAGTTTGATTATTTTCTATTTGCATCATCTCTTCTTCCATAGCTTTTACCCAATTTTCATCATTGCAAGCTTCATTCATAGTTTTAGGTTCAACTTTTGAAAGCAAACAATAATTCACTTGTTCTTCAGTAGCTCTTTTCCTTGTCAATACCCCTTTTCTTTTGTCCCCTATAATCTGATCTTCAGAATGATTAATTCTTACATACCTGGGAGTCTTAGCAACATTTTTCGGAGCCTTTTCTTCTTCATCTTGACTATCTTCTTTATCAAAATTTTCTTCATTTGTTATAGCAGTAGGTTCATCTGATTCATAACCACTCAGATCTAAAATTCTTCCTTTGTCTTCATCAACCTTCACATTAGCACTCTCAATGATTTTCTTCAATCTCTTATTGTAGCACCGGTAGGCCTTACTCTTGGTAGAGTAACCAAGGAAGATTCCTTCATCACACCTAGCATCAGACTTGCCTAGATCTTCTTCTCTTATGATATAACATTTGCTACCAAAAACTTTGAAATATCTCATTGTAGGAGCTCTTCCATACCACAATTCATAAGGAGTTTTAGCATTGTTGCCTTTAACTTGAACCCTATTTAGGATGTACATTGCAGTGTGTATGGCTTCTCTCTAGTATACTTTCAGTAGGTCAGCTTCCTTCAACATAGTCCTAGCAGCCTCTTGAACTATCTTGTTCTTTCTTTCAACAACTCCATTCTGCCGAGGAGTCCTAGGTGCATACAATTGTCTCTTTATCCCTTGTTCTTCACATAAGATATTGAATTCATTTGATGTGAACTCACCTCCTCTATCAGACCTCAAGCATTTGATTTTCAAATCTAACTCATTCTCAACCATTGCCTTGAAATCTTTGAACTTGTCTAGGGCTTTTGAATTATCTTTTAGAAAAGTGACCCAAATCATTCTAGAATAATCATCAATAAGCAACATAAAATACATGTCTCCTTGCAGACTTCTTGTTCTTATGGGACCACACAGATCTATATGAACCAACTCCAACAATCTAGTAGAGAATTGTTCTTTTCTTTTGAAACTTGTTCTTGTTTGCTTCCCAAATTGACATTCTTTGCAAATGGTGTTAGCAGGCTTCACAAGCTTAGGCAAATCTCTTACATCCTAAACAAAACTTATCTTTACCAAGTTGTCAAAATTGATATGACACATCCTTCTATGCGACAACCAACTCTCATCAGTCTGAGCCAATAAATAATAACTATTAGTTCATTTCAAATGATAAACATTACCTCTGGTCTTTTTACCAGTAGCAATCACAGTTCTGGAGCTTTTCATGATCTTGCATCCATTGTCCTTGAATCTCAAATCATAACCTTTGTTACACATCTAACCAACACTCAAAAGATTGTGCTTTAAACCCTTCACATACAGAACATCATCAATATTGTGCTTTCCATCAAAAGAAATAGATCCTTTTCTACAAATCTTACCAGTTGTATCATCTCCAAACCTAGCCAGTCCACCATCATATTTTTCCAAACTTATAAAGTTACTTTTGTCACTAGTCATGTGATGCGAGCATCCACTGTCAATAACCCATTCATCCTTATCTTTCTCAACCTGAACAACCAAAGCACTTTCTTCCACTAGTTTTTCTTCCTTCACACAACTAGCAGGATTAGTAGACACATGTTCTTCTTTAATAGCAATAAATAAGCATTCATTTGTACTAGTACTAGCATCATCCTATTCATCATTTGTCACACCTTCATCATCAAGATCTCTAATGTAATAGCATTTCTTTGGGATCCTAGGTCTATTTTCAAATCTTTTTCTATTCCTTTCAATTCTCTTTGGATGCCTAGAGGCATAATGATCAACCTTACCACATGTAATACATTTGAAAGGTAATTTGCCTTTGAACTTACCAGAACCTCTTTGTAGTCTGTCAACAAAGTTGGCTTCAATTTCATCAAGCTCATCATCAGGTTCCACCTTGTATTTCTCTACTTTGAAGATCTTCTTTAAAGTACTGGCTTTGAAAGCAGTCTCTAATTTTGGCAAGGCATCACCAAACTCTCTCATTTCAAAAGTAGTAAGCTTCCAAGCAACTAATCCTTAGTAATCTTTTTCACAGTCATTATTTCTTCAATTGCAGCTACCTTGTGACCATAGGATTTAGGCAATGACCTAAGAATTTTCATCACAACTTCAGTTTCATCAATAGTTCTGTTGGTGCTTGAAATGACTCCCAGTTTTGGAGCAATTTTTCATGTAGGCACCTTCCCAAAAAATCCAAAAAAGTTCTAAGTTTAGGGGCCCCTCAGTGTTTTTCAGCATCTGCATCACAGTTCTTGAGGAGGTGGTCTTCATGTTTTCTCCATCGGCATGTGTTCGTTTTTGTGTCTTCGACATTTTGGTTTGAACTTGAACCCTTTTTCTCTAAGTTCAATGGTTCAGCGGTTCAGGGTTCATTTTTCTTCTAATGGGTCGCATTATGCATTTGCATTGCGCAAATATTGCATCATTGAACCTCCCGCTTGAACCTTTTTGTTTTGGTTCAAGGTTCAATGGTTCGAAGCTTTGTTGCCTATGGAGTATTATTTTTGATGTTTGAACCATCGCGTTGAACCCTCGTGTTGAACCCTTTTGGTTCAGGGTTCAATGGTTCAAAGCTTTATGTTTTTGGTCTTATCGGAGTGATTGGCTTCATCAGCGAAAGATTTCTTGAGTGCTCCGATTGTTTTGGTCTGGCCGATGGATGTCCATCAGCATGTGTTTGGCTATCGACGAAGCAAATTTGTGGCCCGCCGATGTAAGGAGTTTGGCCGATGGAGGAGCAGTGTGTGGCTGGCGAAGATGTCGTTGGCGTGACCTTTGAGTATCGACATAGGCATTTTGAGATTGGCCGACGGTATTGGTCTGGCCGACAGGGGATCGCGGTGGCTTCATCAGTGTAACTGATGAGATCGACGAAGGTTTGGAAGGTCGGCCCGATGGTCTATCTCTGGCCAATGAAGGGGAGCGTAGTGTTGTATCGGCCAGACTTTTGAGCTCGGTGAGAAATTTTTGGGGCGGGCCGATGGTATGTGTCATGGCAATGGGCTTTAGACGAAGGCATGTGTGTCAAGCGCGGCAAAAGTGCTCGACACTTAGTATGTTAGTGGCCATGTTTATAAACTACTGAAGGAGTCTCTGCACCGTGCATGTGAGACTATTCTTCCTGCATATTTTAAACCTGCAGTGAAGTGCGTTTTGGCGGGAGGCTCCATTTTGAACAGTGCGACAGTTTCCAAGTAGGCCGCGGGTGGTTGAGCCATCAATGGTGATTGTAGCAGGGGTGTGGGCGACAGTACAAGTGATTAAACTGCCTGATTTTTAGCATGAAGACTTCCAGATGGTGGCACAGGGCTCGAGGCCACCCCTGTCAACTCTCCTGCCTACTGCATTGATAACTTATGGGCGCCATCTCTCATGGGCTGTATCTGGTAGATTTTTGTCAAAGCCATGTAATTAATTGCTTGTGGTACACTTTTTGGCCGATATAGGCAGACTGTGTTACCATTTTTGAGGTTGTTGAAAGTTGAACATTTTTGGCTCTATAATACAATACAGCTGATTTGGTTGCTCTGTGCAGCAAAACTTGCAAGTTTATGTATCTCCTGTTGTACGTTTGTGCATGAATCCACTGATTTCATGGTCAATTTTATATGAATAATGCTATGTTTGCATGTGTTATGCTGATTCTGTCTCCAGTTTTGCATGTATCTTTCTTCTGAGTCCAGGCATTCAAGGAATGTCTGAGATTCTAGAACATAGAATTCCTGTGTTGAATGTTTAATCTTTTAACTTCTGCTCAAGGGGTAGATTAAACTATTTTTAGATTGAATATTGGGAAGGGTATACTGCAATAGGGATGCCATAAGTATAGACAGCCTAACACTCTATATTGGGAGATATCTGTAAGGCAGGTATCATGTGTATCCCCCTGAAATCCAGTTTTAGTTGTTCATGATGATCATTCACAGGTGTATGTCTACTGACTCCAGGCCCTAGATAGGCACCGATCTAGCTTTGTGTTTGTGTTATAACCATGTCTAGCTTTGCATCCAAAAATCAAATCAATTCATTTCATCCTTCCACCTGTTAGTTGTAGGAGTAGGATTAGGATCCCTGCATGCTCTCATACCTAACCAGACATCATGTCCAAGAATGTTGCCAACCTTGTGATTTGTTACACAAATCTTGGTCCATACATGAGAGTATTCTGCCTGTTGCTATCAAGTTAAATCCTTCTGTCATTGAGCTAGTCAAGGTTATACTTTTATCAAATAGGGACCCCCCCTTGGTGCGGCAAAACCAGAAGTGAAGGGGAGGAGCTCACGCAACCTCCTGTATTCAGTTGGCTGAATCTGCCTGTGCATTAGAAGTGGCAAACCCTAATGCTGATTCAGAAGAAAAACCAACAAAATGGCAATTCTACTGGGGATGGTGATTTGAAAATTGTTATTTTTGTCCTCCCTGGTGAAATATCTGTGTGCCCATCTGAGTCACCAACAAAAATGGTGACTCTGCTGGGGAAGAAAGAGTCAAGTAACCTGGGGGCTGGAAAATCTAGTTTCCAATGAAGTTGTTGCAGCAAAAAGGAACCATGTGGTGCTCTGCTGGGGTGATGAATCCAGAAAACAAAAGTGCCTTGCTGACATTCTGTCCTCTCTCTGAGAGGTGGTGACTCTGTTGAAAGAACCTATCAGTGCTGCAATATATATCCAGGTATTCATCTTTGATTCAAAATGTTGAGTTTAGAATAGCAAGCCTGGTCATGCTCTCAGAGAAGACCATTCTTTATTGAAAGATATAAAGCCCTAAATTTCACAGGGATATATGGTTACCCAAATATTATTCCTAATAAAATTAGAAGATGTTTGCCAAAATATAGTGGATCAGATTCTGAATCGGCAAACAAACATCTGCAAAGATTTTGTAATTTAATAGAAGATTATGAGGTAGAGGATGAAGATGTAGTAATGAGACTCTTTGTTCAGTCATTGGAAGATGATGCTAGGATATGGTTTTCAGACCTGCCTGTTTGTTCAGTTTCTTCATGGATAGATTTAGAAGTTGCATTTGTAGGGCAGTTTGGTGAAAGGTTTGATGTGGCCTCATTGATCATACATTTTATGAATATCCAAAGGGAGGATGAGGAACTGGTTCCAACCTTTAATCTTAGGTTTATTAAATTGCTCAGGCAGATCCCTGAATATATGAGACCTAATAATGCATTGTGCTTGACAATTTATTTGGCTGCATTTGATGAAGAAATGAGTTATCTGTTGAGAGATAAAGAACCAGTCACACTTCACCAGGCTTTCCAATTTGCTATGGACATAGAAAACAATGAGAAATATGGAATGCCAGTAGGTTTCATGGCTACAAGTTGTCAAAGCAGTTATCAAAGTGAATATATTTCAGCTCTCCCAGTATGTGCATTGAGAAATGATTGTATAGAGGGAAATATATTTCAGAATAATGTGTGCAGCCATGATGTGATGCATGAAGAAAATGTTGTAGAAAATGTAAGCACATCTTGTAATAATGAAAACAAAGATTGTTATCAGCCTTTAGAAGACAAGCCTGCAGACACAAGGTGCCCTCCAATTGATCAAACGAGAGACATACATGAAGTTGTGTCTTGCAGCAGTGTGCATATCCCAGTTATGCCTGATTATTTATATGAAGTGGATATACAGAGCTTCACTCTGAATATAGAAAACATTGATTCAAGGGATGGCAGTGAATATGCTAGTGATTGCCAGCATTCAGATGCATATGTGAGCCTTTCAGATAATGAAATATATTTGGATGCTGATTATGAATGTTTCCTTGAAGATTTTGGCCACCTTCATAGTGCAGAGGTTGAAAACTTTGCTTTTGATTATCAGGGCACTGGTGAAGATAAAAAACAAGGTCACTATTCAGAGGTGGATGGGAAAATTGCAGATGTGTGTGCTCATACAGTTGGGGATAGTGTTGATTGCAGGGGTGACTATGAAGCTTTCAGTGTAGGGCTACATTCTAAGTTATTTCTGCCTTCTCTTGAGACATTTCAGGTGGACATTAATGACAAACTGCCATGCATGATGATGATGGATATATGTATGTTCATCAAGATAAATTTGATTATGAGATGTTGCTTGTCCCTGAATATTGCATGTTTGATACAGAGGAGCTCTTATTTTTTGAGGAAGGGCAAAATTTTGATGTGGATTCATTTGTTTCATGTGAGTCTGTTATTTTTCCAAGCAACATCAGTGACTCATATGATGATGACATTCTACAACTGATAATTATATATGCTAATGAAGCTAGCTGTAGATTTGTTGAAGAAAAAGAAATGAGCAGCAACACAAATAATTGCCAAGGGACTTGCTGCAGACAGTTAAATGCTTTTAGGCTTCATTTGAAGAAATCAAAAGAAAATTAGGTGTTTGACAAAGGAAAAGTCTGGTTTTTTCTTTTTGGTGGCCCTGGGCCACCATGTTTATTTTAAAATAATGTGTTTGGTGATGCAGATTGGTGCAAGTTTGACTCTGTGCCCAATGGATAGGGGACTGGTCTGCATCCCAGAGATCTGGGGTTCTCGCTGCAATCTTGCACCTACACGTCCTCAGACAGAGCCACTATTGGTGCCTGAATTGACTCCCAGTTTTGGAGCAATTTTTCATGTAGGCACCTTCCCAAAAAATCCAAAAAAGTTCTAAGTTTAGGGGCCCCTCAGTGTTTTTCAACATCTGCATCACAGTTCTTGAGGAGGTGGTCTTCATGTTTTCTCCATCGGCATGTGTTCGTTTTTGTGTCTTCGACATTTTGGTTTGAACTTGAACCCTTTTTCTCTAAGTTCAATGGTTCAGCGGTTCGAGGTTCATTTTTCTTCTAACGGGTCGCATTATGCATTTGCCTTGCGCAAATATTGCATCGTTGAACCTCCCGCTTGAACCTTTTTGTTTTGGTTCAAGGTTCAATGGTTTGAAGCTTTGTTGCCTATGGAGTATTATTTTTGATGTTTGAACCATTGCGTTGAACCCTCATGTTGAACCCTTTTGGTTCGGGGTTCAATGGTTCAAAGATTTATGTTTTTAGTCTTATCGGAGTGATTGGCTTCATCGGCGAAAGATTTCTTGAGTGCTCCGATTGTTTTGGTCTGGTCGATGGATGTCCATCGGCGTGTGTTTGGCTATCAGCGAAGCAAATTTGTGGCCCACCGATGTAAGGAGTTTGGCCGATGGAGGAGCAGTGTGTGGCTGGCGAAGATGTCGTCAGCGTGACCTTTGAGTATCGGCATAGGCATTTTGAGATTGGCCGACGGTATTGGTCTGGCTGACAGGGGATCGCGGTGGCTTCATCAGTGTAACTGATGAGATCAGCGAAGGTTTGGAAGGTCGGCCCGATGGTCTATCTCTGGCCGATGAAGGGGAGCGTAGTGTTGTATCGACCAGACTTTTGAGCTCGGTGAGAAATTTTTGGGGCGGGCCGATGGTATGTGTCATGGCGATGGGCTTTAGACGAAGGCATGTGTGTCGAGCGTGGCAAAAGTGCTTGACACTTAGTATGTTAGTGGCCATGTTTATAAACTACTGAAGGAGTCTCTACACCGTGCATGTGGGACTATTCTTCCTGCATATTTTAAACCTGCAGCGAAGTGCGTTTTGGCGGGAGGCTCCATTTTGAACAGTGCGACGGTTTCCAAGTAGGCCGCGAGTGGTTGAGCCATCAATGGCGATTGTAGCAGGGGTGTGGGCGACAGTACAAGTGATTAAACTACCTGATTTTTAGCATGAAGACTTCCAGATGGTGGCACAGGGCTCGAGGCCACCCCTGTCAACTCTCCTGCCTACTGCATTGATAGCTTATGGGCGCCATCTCTCATGGGCTGTATCTGGCAGATTTTTGTCAAAGCCATGTAATTAATTGCTTGTGGTACACTTTCTGGCCGATATAGGCAGATTGTGTTACCATTTTTGAGGTTGTTGAAAGTTGAACATTTTTGGCTCTGTAATACAATACAGCTGATTTGGTTGCTCTGTGCAGCAAAACTTGCGAGTTTATGTATCTCCTGTTGTACGTTTGTGCATGAATCCACTAATTTCATGGTCAATTTTATATGAATAATGCTATGTTTGCATGTGTTATGCTGATTCTGTCTCCAGTTTTGCATGTATCTTTCTTCTGAGTCCAGGCATTCAAGGAATGTCTGAGATTCTAGAACATAGAATTCCTGTGTTGAATGTTTAATCTTTTAACTTCTGCTCAAGGGGTAGATTAAACTATTTTCAGATTGAATATTGGGAAGGGTATACTGCAATAGGGATGCCATAAGTATAGACAGCCTAACACTCTATATTGGGAGATATCTGTAAGGCAGGTATCATGTGTATCCCCCTGAAATCTAGTTTTAGTTGTTCATGCTGATCATTCACAGGTGTATGTCTACTGACTCCAGGCCCTGGATAGGCACCAATCTAGCTTTGTGTTTGTGTTATAACCATGTCCAGCTTTGCATCCAAAAATCAAATCAATTCATTTCATCCTTCCACCATTTAGTTGTAGGAGTAGGATTAGGATCCCTGCATGCTCTCATACCCAACCAGACATCATGTCCAAGAATGTTGCCAACCTTGTGATTTGTTACACAAATCTTGGTCCATACATGAGAGTATTCTGCCTGTTGCTGTCAAGTTAAATCCTTCTGTCATTGAGCTACTCAAGGTTATACTTTTATCAAAGAGGGACCCCCCCTTGGTGCGGCAGAACCATAAGTGAAGGGGAGGAGCTCACGCAACCTCCTGTATTCAGTTGGCTGAATCTGCCTGTGCATTAGAAGTGGCAAACCCTAATGCTGATTCAGAAGAAAAACCAACAAGTTCCTCCCATGCCTTTGATTCTAGTGACAAGTTCATCAACTTTTTGCATGTAGGATGTTATGTTTTCGTCTTCGCCCATCTTTAAACCTTCATATTTAGCTTTCAGTCCCTGTAATTTGGCACTCTTTACAGATTCATCTCCTTCATACAAATTTTCCAGCTTTTCCTAGACTTCTTGAGCAGTTTCATAGTCTATGACCTTTATCAAGTCAGTGTCAGTCAATGCACTTAACAGAGCATCTTTGGCTTTTATATTTAACTCATATCCCTTGATTTCATCTTCAGTTGTCAGACCATTTTGAGGCATGGTATATTTAGTCTCTGTTGCTTTCCATACTTTATAACCAATACAAAGCATATGGCTTTTCATGCATATCTTCCAGGTCGTATAATTCGTTCCATAAAACTATGGAGCCTCCTTGTAAGGCATCTTGGATCTACCTCCAGCTGTTAAGCTTACCTCTGAGGAACCTTAGTCTGATACCAATTGTTAATATGCACAGGACAACTAAGAGGGGGGGTGAATCAGTTGTAACAAATCTTTAACCACTTATCAATACTTCAAATGTTTAATCACTATTATATGAAAGCATGAAACATGAAGTTTAACACAATAACATATTCAACACATGAGACACCAAATTTTTACATGGAAAACCCTATAAGGGAAAAACCATGGTGGGTGTTAGCCCACATAAATATATATATATATATATGTTATAACAATACTAAAAAATAGAGGCTCACTGCCCAAAAATGCTCACTACAAAGATTGGCTCACTGCCAAGGGGTGGCTCACTGCCAGGGATTTGTGAACTGATTTGATAGCATCTACTCCATGCTTGAGTTTAGTTCCATTGAAGCACAATACTTCTTCTCTGCTCTACTCTTCTTACACTTCTCACTTTCTTCGCATTTTTGCATAATGATCCCTTTTTCGCAACTACATTACATGTTTTTATACAACTCATCAACCTTGGAATGAACATCAAGGTCGGCATTACATTCATCAACTATTGGAACAATCTCTAAGGTCGACATTACAATCATACATAGAAATAGGTATGGACCTAATACAAAATTTGCTAAGGGAAAGATGTAAATATGTATGTGGATCATACTACACCTTAGCTAGGACTCAAATATAATCTTCCATGCCATAACACGCTACTGCAATCTTCAAAGCATCTCCTCAAGTAGTGAAAACAACCAAGCGGCCAAGACTAGTGTTAACACTAAGTCTTCTAAGAACAGTCTTCATCCACTATCCAAATTTCTCTTTGCTAACCAATCCAAAGGTAGGAACATGATCAGGGGACATCCAGAAGCACATTGTAATCACCAAGAATATCCGTACAACCTCTAACTAATTTGTCAAAAGGATTCTTCAAACCGAAGCACTTAAACAACACTATCAGCCACTGTCATAAAGAAAAGATTGCTTGCGGACCACCAAATCATGATCCATTGAAGTTGAAGGCACTTATCATCTTTACCAACTTGATTCTAGAACTATGGACCGAAATACTTAGCTGCGGAGGAATACAGAGCATAATACATTCTCCCTGTCACCACCAAATATACAAAAAAAGTAGTTTTCATTTTGGTGAACATAACCAACTCAGATCTTCATAGCGAAGGCTCAAACTTGGAACATAGCTTTTTCAGACATGTATCTAAATAACTTCCAATCCGTAGATAAAGATATTAATTCTACAAGAAATGTGGAGCAATCTGTTGGATTGTTCTTCTATAAACAAAGATGCTCTGCAACACACTATTTCTACTGGAGGAGTAAATTTTCTCAATATCCTCAATATCAAGATCTCCAACACTTATATAGGAGAATATAAAACATCTAACTCATTAAAAATAAGCATCAAAACAAGAGCACAATTGACACCAATGACAACACTGATATGTTGACATCAATGACAACACTAGTTAGGCACATACTTGCAACAATAACCAAATGTTTGTGAAAGAGGAGGATAGATTCAAGACAATGTTCACCACTAAGTGGGGAACCATGGTGTATGCAAAAATGTCATTTGGGCTCTCCCATGCTAGTGCCACTTTTTAGAGGGCAATGTACATTGATTTTAAAGGATTTATTAACAAGTTCATCCTAATCTATTTGTATGATATCATAGTCTTCTCCAAGATGAGAGGAGAAAATCATATGCTACATTTGGAGGTTTTCAAAAGATGCAAAGGGTTTGGGGTGTCTTTGAACCCCAAAAATGTATTTTCACTGTTGCTCAAGATAAGCTTCTGGGCCACTTCCTGTCAAAAGATGGGATCTCCATAGATCTAGAAAGGACTTCAACCCTTTCTCTTCCTTTGCCTGCTCATAAAAAACTTTACAATCATTTCTAGGGCAGATCAATTTTGTTAGGAAATTCATTCCTAATTGTGCTGGTTTGGTCAAACCATTGACCTTTATGCTTAAAAGGGATGTTTTTTTTAGGTGGACTAAGGAAGGGAATGATGGTTTTGAGAAGATAAAGGAAGAAATTGCCCAAGCTCCTACTCTCATGAATCCTAATTATGAGAAATACTTTGTCATTTATGCCCACGGAGGAGAGAGAAATATTGTAGTTGTCCTGATGGAGTTAAATGACCAAGGTATGGAGCAAGGTCCCTGGACTTTTTTAGTCAAATGTTGAAGCATTATGAGATTAGGTTAGTCCCATGGATAAAGAAGTATTTACCATTATAAGAGAATTTAAAAAGTTTAGATATATGTTGGCAAATAATCACATCAAAGTATTAGTTTCTCATCCTAGCGTGAGAGACTATATAATGGGAATTGAAATCAGTGAAAAGAGAGCAAGATGGGTCACTAAGATCCTGGAACATGATGTTATCATCAAAGCCACTAAGTTGATTAGAGGTAGAGGATTATGTGAACAGCTGGTTCAAACCACTGTGGATGAAATTAAATCATCCTACCACTTCAATGAGGCAAAACCTAGAGCTGACCCAGCAGCTGTGAGTTCTTGGATAACAGACATGGCCAGGTTCCTATCCACCAGTGAGTATCCTTATGGATTGGATAGAACTAAGAGAAGACATTTCAGGTTGCAATCCATTCCTTATGCCTTGGTGGATGGGGTTCTCTTCAAAATAAATTTGGATGGAGTCTTTCTTAGATGCATAGAAGAAGATCAAGTGGACAGACTGCTCAGTCAATTTCATGCTAGTCTAATTAGAGGTCACCTTTTTGCAAGAGCTACAACAATGAAAATAATGAGGGCAGGTTACTTTTGGCCCACATTATTCAATGACGCCCATGTATGGGTAAGAAAATGCAAAGAGTGTTCTCTCTTTGCTGGGAAGAAAAGATTAGTAGCCCTTCCACTCCATCCTATTCAGGCCTGCAAATCAACCTTTCTCACAGTGGGGACTAGATTTTATTGGCATGATAAACCCTACCTCCAATGCTGGTCAAAAATGGGTTTTAACTGCAATAGACTACTTCACTATATGGGTAGAAGAAGTCCCACTCAAAGAGGCTACAAAATCGACAATCATGGATTTCTTGGAAGAAATCATGACAAGGTTTGGAGCTCCCCACACTATCATTTCTGATAATGCAAGACCTTTTATTGGTTTTAGGGTAACTGATTGGGCTTTGAAGTATAATGTGTTCTTGAAGACTTCATCTAGCTATTACCCCCAAGGTAATGGTTTAGCTGAATCTACTAACAAGAACCTGATTAGAATTTTGAAAAGGACCATGGAAACAAACCAGAGGCAGTGGTATAATAAAATTAGACTAGCTCTTTGGGCTGATAGGATCACCTATAAAAGGCCATAGGTAACTCCCCTTTTGTTCTTGTGTATGGAAGAGAGGCTAGATTGCCCATATCTTTGGAGCTTCCTTCACTAGAATTGGCCCAACAGTCAGATTTAGAAGGTGAGGATGCTAGGTCTGTGAGGATGGCTGAATTAACCAAACTAGATGATCTGAGGCAGTCAGCTATGGCTACCTTGGAAGAAAACCAAAAATAAACCAAGAGATATTTTTATAGGAAGGCCAAGGATCATATTTTCAAAGAAGGAGATCTTGTTCTAAAATGGGAAGCTGACAGAGCCAAACTTGGAGGCCATACTAAATTTGATGCAATTTGGAGTGGCCTGTGTATCATCATCAGCTGTAAGCAATCCAATGCTTTCAATATTTCAAAGATGGATGGTCAACTTCTACCGAATCAGTCAATGGGATCCATCTCAAACCTTACTTCTAAGGTTGGTCTGAGATTTTGTATATACTATTTTTTTTATTCATGCTTTAGTTTTTTTCTTTTCCCTAAATGTTGTTGCATAGGCCGCACTCTCATTAGGAGAATGCATTCCTTGTTTCCCTTTTTGGTGTTATTTTGAAGGCACATTTTTAGTGGTTTTGGGCTTACTATAATCCGTATTGACTCAATGCCCAATGGATGCTTAAAGCCACTAGTTCTTTGTTTAGGATGCAAACATCCCTGAGAGGTCACCAAAATGTTGACCTATTTCCCCCTTCCCAGAAAAATAGCTCAGCTTGAAAATATTGAAAATCTTGTTGAAATTGTCTAAATGCCTAGTATTCTTTAGATTTCAAGGTGTTTTCCTTGTAAAAATCCCCAAAATTCCCTAAGGAAAATCCTTTGAAAAAACCCATAAAATCCATAAATTTCAAGTCTTTTGCCTTAGTTTTTCTGCCTTAGTCGACAAAAAGTCAAGTTCATAAACCCACTGGTTTGCTGATTGGCCAGTTCACCGACTAAGACGAGGAAGACTCTAAAATGACCAAGGCAAAACAAGTTTCCCTTTATTGGTAATTTTCAAATTTTGTGAACTCATCCAATGGTTTGATTTTTTAAAAGTTCGTCGATTAGGCGAATCGCTAGTTAAAGGGCCAGGTGAGAGGCTTCTTCAAAAAAGGAAGAACAAGGCTTGGTTCAAAAAGTGAAAGTTTTTCTGATAAGGCAAAACAACTAAGTAAGAGCTAGTTTGCAAAAGTTGAGATTTGCCAACAGGGCAAAAGAGACATGAAGGAAAAAGATGAAACAAGCCATATTTCAGAAAAGTGAACTTTCGCTGACTGAAGACCAAAGAGTAAAGTGAAAAGACAAATTAGGAGATGGTTTGTAAAGATGAAGTTCTACTAACAAAGAGGAGGAAATCATAGAAATGGCTAAGGCAAGGAAAAAGAGAGCCTCTATCGGTGAAACAGTGAGAAGCAAAACTTATCAAAAAGTTCAAAAATTCCCAAAATCACTGATACAGTGGTAAGTCAAAAATTGCTGACAAGGTGAAGAAAAGCAAACAAGGAAAGGTTCATAAAATCATAAAATCACCAATTAAAGGAAAATTTTGACCAAAGAAAAGAGTTCGATAAATGGTGATTTTTTCGATAAGGCAGCAAGCAAGCTTGGTTTGAAAAGATGAAGTTTTGCCGATAAGGGCAGAAAAGGGAGGAACAAGCCAAAGTTTGATAAATCAAGAAATTGCTGATAAAAGAAAGAAATACAAAGAAGAGCCAGAGATAGTTCACAAATTGCTGACTAAAGAGACAAACTGAAGAGCATAAGCAGAAATAGTTTGAGAAAGAGAGATTTTGCCGATAAGACAAAATAAAAGTTAGAAATTTAATTAAAAGTAGAAATCAATGAAAATAGAGCTTGTAGTATAAATGTAAGCTTTAAAATATTTGAAATTAAATATTTTAAAGCGTTTTAAAAGCTCTACATAGGGTTTTGGCGGGAATATGTATTTGAATATCCTCTTCAGCCATTAATGCAGATTAGATCTACCCAGCTACTCCATCTCTAGATATTTCACATTTATTGTTGTAGATGGATGAATCAGTTGTTTTCATCCAAGACAACAAATATCTCCCAGCTACTTCATCCTCAATATATTTTTTGCATTTAGGTTTTGCAGACAAACATTCTTTTGACAGAAATATCTTCTGTAGGACCATGGGGCGAATTGATTATAATGAATGACTTAGGTCAACATAATGGAATGTTATATATACATGAAAGAAAGATTTAATGAGGGTTGGATACAGAGACTTAGTTTTTTTGTTCAAACAAAACCCTCCTTTGCTATAACCGTGCCTTTTAATCAATACAACACTATGTTTTTACCTTTTCATGTTGTTCTTTAACTTTGTGTAATCTAGAACTGCTTTGTTTGTGAATGTTTATTTCCTTGCAAATATGTTATGTTCCTTACATGTATTAAAACCTACAAGATTTGTGTGAGTTTATCAGTTGTATTTCATTATTATGTGCATTTTAGCTTTGTGGGTGTTCTATATTCAAACTTGGTGAATCACCTTTAATTTTAGTTTTTCCTTCTTCTCCTTTACACAACAGTGATTAGATTAGGTTTAGTCTTAGCACACTCTAAATTTTACATTCAAAAAAGGAACCAACATTTCTCTAGAGGTTTGATTTCCTTTGCAGGGTCCCACACTTGGAAATCACTCCAATGTTTCATTGGATTGTTACCGCATAGGCACTTCAACACAGGGTGCAAATCCAAGTGACAATAGTAAGGCAACTACTCAAATCTTTATGTTACCATTTTGATTTGATGCTTGTGTTCATGTATAGATTGATGCAAGATTTAGTGGCAACTGGTATATTTTACCTTGGCATGGTCCTTATCCTATCATGGGTATCCATGATGGAGGATGAGAGGAGTTCTTGTTTGAGATGGTGGTTACCATGGTTGCTATTGCAAGTATCTTTTTGGAGCATGAGAGCATGTTGAAGGATCAAGTGGTACATGGTTGGCTAAGGGATGTTTTTCCCTTGTTGGTTTTTGTATGGATGTATTTACAATGTTAGAATTAAGGTTTTATCAAATTTGTAAATACTATGTATTTAATTACTCCTAATATTGTTTGTAAATCATTCATAAGGGATGAAGGTTTTACTGATAGTGGTAATTATTTTTTACCATCAGGGTTTTATTGGTATGGTAATTATTTTTTTACTAGGGGCAATAATGATTTATTTATCAGTAGGAAGTTACTATTTATAGATAGGCATCTTGGATGTTAATTTGGTTTTGGATGCCCAACTTCCCATGAGGTTGTTTTGGATGGTTATAACATCTCCACATAAAGACGGAAACCACCTTGCAAGATGGAAACTACCTTGCAAGATGGGACAAATTAGGTGTCCATGAGGATAAATTAGTTGTCCATGTGTAAGAAGTGAGTAATGGGGTTACAACCTACATTGTTTTATGTAATAAATTCTTCAATTTTCCCAAGGAAGGCATTGGGATATGATAACCAACTTGGAAACCCCATTTAGAGGGTGAAAATGCTATATAAATAGGGGTAATTGTGGTAGAAAGATAATATGATGAGTTAGAGTGAAAAATATATACACAGGTGTTGTCAAATTGAAAACTAGAGACGATATTTGGAAGTGGACATATTTTAATCTTGCATTTGAAGATAATACATGCTTGGCCTCTCTTCTTGGTGGAGTTTTTTCCTTAAAGGGTTTCTCCACGCAAATCTTGTGTTGTGAGATGATCTTCTAGAGTTTCTTGCACTCTTATGTTGTTGATTTGTGTCTCTTTATTGCTTCTATCTTATGGTGATGTTATCTTCTTTTTATTGTTGTTCTAAGTTCATCTAAAGAGGTTTTATTAAGCATGTTAAAGTAGCTGATTTTTGTATCATAAAGAAGTTGAAACTCTACATGGTAATTCCATATTAAGGTAACTTAATTTCATATTTGCATATAATTTTTAGATTTTCATAGTGTAGTAGTCTAAGCCTTGTATCTCACCAATTGGTATCATATCTTGGATATTTGATCATTAACAATTGTATTAGAGATTGATATTTTATCCAACATTACTAGCAAATGCAACTAGATGATCATTTCTTCCTTTGGGTTGTGCTAGTATTACACCTAGTATGGTACTAGATGCATCAACATGAACATGAGATGGTTGTGTCTAGTTTGGAAAGATTAGGATTGGAGCATCTACTATCTTGTTTTTAAGTATATCAAATGATTTCTAGAATTGAGGTGCCCATTCAAACTTCTTGTTATTATTTTTCTTTAGTAATTCGTCGATGGGTCCTGAGACTGCAACATAGTTTTTGATGATTTTTTGGTGGTAATCGATATAACCCAATTTTGTCTTTGTCTTTGTTATACTTTTCAGGGGTGGTAGATTCAAAATAATTGCTATTTTAAGTGGTTTTATCATCATTACTTCTTTACAAATAATGTGTCCTAGTACAATGCCAAATGGGGTTGTAAAAAGACATTTCTTTAATTCAGTGCAAGGTTATATGATCTCACAAACATCAATATTAATGCCTGGATATGGTTTTTAGGCATTCCATATGCTATCCAATCATCAAGATATACTTCCAAAAAATCATGTATGAGATCTCTAAATGCATTTACCATGATTCTGCTAAAAATTGTAGGTGCATTTTTTAGTCCAAATGGCATAAGTGTGTACATATATGATCCCTATTCTATTGTAAAGGTAGTTTTATATTAATCTTGTTCACATATATTCACTTGATGATAACTAGAAAAACCATTTGTAAATGAATAAAACTCTCTTTCCGACAATGTTTTCTAATATGTCTTCTATAAATGGTATTGGAAAATGGTCATGTTCATAGGCCTTGTTTAATTCTCTAAAATCTACACCTATCCTTATGTCCACTATTTTCTTATTTTGTACTGCCATGGAGCTCACCCAATTTGCATTTTCTACCATTTTAATTATACAAACAACCAACATTTTATCTATCTCAGTTTTCACTTTGACTTTCAAATTTGGATTCAACTAGTAAGGTCATTGTTTTTGTGGTTTTGTATTCTTCTTGTGATGGATCTTCATTAATCTCACTTCTTTTATACCCTTCAATTTTGTAAAAGCCTTGGAAAAAGACCCTCATATTATTTTAGTTTCTCTACAACTTTTTCTATTGTTTCTTCTATCCAATAATTAGTAATTTTAGCTATCTTAGGCTCACCATTTTGAGCTATGTTCTTTTCTTTGATTTTTTAATGTTTGGAAGTAATATTCACTTATGTCTCCAATTTTTTCTATTATTTCTAGCATCCTCTCCTATTTGAAAAATCTAATTCTTAGGATCTTGATCTTCTTCTAAAAGATACTTCTTCTCTTGCTTTACTAAATAGCATATCCTTTGTAATGTTTGTGGTTGCCATTCAATTGTATCTTGTTGATATTGTATCTTTTCTTTTTAAAATTAGGAAATATTTAATAACATTGCTTGATTAAGTAGTTTGGAAATAAATTGTGTTGTGACAAGATGGTAGCATATTTTTGTGAATTGTATAGTCAACCATAGCGTAGGATATTCTATACCCCTTCTGATTAACTGATTATAGGAAACTATGCTAGATATTAGTAGGCCTCAGAGTGCATAAATTAGTATGTTTTCATTTTTATCGTAATGCAATAGTGATATGCAATTTTCATAGTAGTATCAGGGGTTACCTTAATGGGAATGTAGACCTTATTACTCTTATCTTGAGAACTCTAAGATGTACCTTCACTTGTGTTACCTGGGCTTGGGCTTGTTTTTAGGTTATTTTTGAATGTCCTTAATAGGCATAGGTTATCCAATAAGTAGGTTAAGGCTAGATTAAGTATTGAGGTTAAGACCACCATACACCTGCTCCCCTTCGAGTGGCTTGTTATAGTCACAAAGTGAATTTTTGTTAAACAATATTTGACTATTTGATTTCATTTCTATTATATATGTAGAATTATTTAATTGAATTACTACCAGCAACGTGAATGGTTTTTTAAATTCTACTTTTGGCTACTTAGCTGATTTATTTTGATAAGTTCCCTTGCCTTAGGGACTCTTCTGTTTGAACTTTTAATAGAATTTACAATATTCTTTTACTTTGGTGCCACACTTGAAATTTTACTATGAGATTTGATTTTTTATTTTAGTTAAGATTTTTTTTTTTTTTAAATTATCGGCATTGAATTTTGAGGATGTTGTATTATTGATACTACTAGTAAGTGTAAAGTTTTCATGTATTATTTTTACTTTTTGAAGGGGGCCTTGTTAGGTTGTATGCGGAGATGGAAGGAGGTGGCATGAGAATTCTTATAGACTTAAGCCTTGTAATAGACTAGTTTAGGATGGTCAATCCTCTTCTTCCTAGATTCTTAACTTTGTAACCTCTTCGTGCCTTGTCACTTCTATAAGTTACTTTGTCCTTTTTCTTGAGGGCTTCTAGGAGGAAGCCTATTTCTAAGGGGGGGAGGATGTAAGGCCCACCCTTTTCACACTAGATAGATACTTCTATATGCTCTTATGGCTTTATACAGGACTATCTTCTTTTACTATTATGATGATATTTTATGTATGGATGTAGGGGACTATGTTTCATTGTGTTTGGATATTATCTAAGTGTGGTTTTGTGCGTGTGTGACTAGAAATTGGGGTGTTATTTTGTGGTTGTGATTTCTAGACTTATGTGTTTTAGAATATTGATTGTTAGAGAAATTACATGATTGGAATACTTTTATGTTTGAGTGAATGGATTTATTTTAGGTTAAATTATATATATTTAAACAAAAATTTGAAAATAAATCTTGTGTAGTTAAATAGATTTTATGAGAAATGACTAGTTAATATTTGATTGTATGTTTACTTTAATATTGCTTTGGCTATATGTTTCTTGATATACTGATAATCGCAAATGAGTGTGCAAGGGGGTGGCCAAGATCAATTAGTTTCGGAGACTTTCAAGAACCCTTTTTGTGATAACCTGTTAGCCTAGTCTAACCCATGGAAGGGGTGAAGACTAAATTGTTGTGTGAATTAATTGTTTGTTTTGTACCTAGTCTATAGTTGGGTTCATTTATATTTTATTAAAATTAAATTGATAATTGTGTGAGTTTTAAATCTTATTTTTTAATTAATTATTTATCTTTTTCGATGAGGATAAATGAAGTTTCTTTGTTATTTTTAGAAATATGGAGTTGGAGGAAAAGGAAAAAAGAAAGAAGTCTCCCTTCTTTTTGGTTTTTTTTTGAGTTTTTAGTTATTTATGGGAGGAAGTTGTTTTCTTTGGGGAGCTTGGAAATTTTCATGGTTCTTGGGGAAAATTTTCTAGGAAGTGTGGGAAAGAAAAGAGGGGAAAATTTATGAAAATAATTGGAAGGATGGGCTTGGAAAATCAAAGAAAAAGTTTCTTGGGGGATTTTGGTTTCAAGGGATTTGCATACTAGTTTATGGGCTCTCCCTAACTTGGGGAGCTGAGGTAGGCTTTGAATTTTTATTTTAAGTTTTCTGTATTATGTGTAAATAGTGTGGGTGTGTAAAAATTAGCTGCATGTTGGAATTGTTCTTATTTGTAATTTGTGACTGTTTGTGGAAAATAGGTTGTGTAGGGAGTAGATCTCCCCTTAGGGGTGAGAGCCTCCCACGTAATGGGTTTTGAGAGAGTTGTGGAGCCTCTCTTGGGGGATTTATTTTGTATGTGATGGTGTTGTGGAGTGATTTGATAATGGAGTTGGGTTTGGGCATGAGTGCCCTTGTTTTATTGATATTTTGTTGAGGATGGTTATGGAGGTTTCTTAGAGGAGGTTTGTGATTATGGAGTTTTGTGAAGATGAAAGGAAATGTTAATAAAGAAAAAAGAAATGAAATGAAAATAAAATAAAATAAAATAAAATAAATATATATAAAAGATAATGTAATAATGGCCATGATTTGAGTAATGGTGTTGTTGGTGGTGGATTGTGGTGTTGCATGGATGGTTTTGTTATTGAAGATTAAGGAGGATTGATGTGATTATTTTACCCCCAAGAGGGATGATTATCCCCTCTTTCCCCCTCTTGTTGAATCCATGAGGGTTCTTTGTTTGTGAGTCATCCTATGGGTATTTTAGTGTGTGTATCTTTATGTGTATTCTATGTTATTCTCTCTTTCTTGCATGTGTTTTTACCTGGTACTTGGAAGTCTCCTGCTCGGGGATGGGTTTGTGTTACAAACCCTATGGTAGGGTGGAGAGCAAGTCTTGGTCATCCAGTTGGTTAATTATATTGTAGATTTGATGAAGTTTCCTCAAGGACATAGAAGAGAAAAGAAGTTTATTATGATGGTTTAAGTGAGGAGCTATTAAGGCTCTCTCGTTACTATGAGATTAAAAAGATGTATGTGTAAATGGTAAGTTTGCCACTTTGTAAATGAGTTTGTTGAATTATTATTATTATGTGAGTGAATTTCAGTTATGCATTATTTTACTTTCAAAAAAAACTTGGACTGTATATCAGCAAAATTGTATATGCATGTTTGTTATGAATCTATAAATAAATATGATAGTTTAATAAATTTGTGTAAAATACTGTCTAGTTTGCGTATTTTATGAGAAATTATATATATAGATACACACACATCTCTGTCCAGCTAAATCTGATTCTTCACTTGCACACACAAATAGGAAAACAAATTAATGTATATTCAATGGTTAATGGCATTTTATAGATAAAAGTTTAAACTAATCTAGCTTTTGTTCAAAAAGGAAAAAAATGTTTTTCTATTTAAAAGATTGTTTTAAAAAAATTTATATAAAAATATGAAAATTTTGTGTTTTAATAGAAAAAGAAAGTTTTATGGAGAGTTTTATGTTTTAAAGCTGGATAAAAGATATGTATTTTTGGTTTTACATTGAAAAAAATTTCTTTATTAATCAAAAGATTATTTTTCTGAAAAAAGATTTTTATTGGTTAGTTTTATGATTTAGAAGCCAAATAAAAGGATTGGTCTTAGATATTTATTTTGTTTAATTGTTTTGAAAATTGTTAATTGTTAGTAAGAAGTTAGTTGTTAAATCATTTTTAATAATAATAATAATAATTAGTTTAATATTTAAAGCTCTCATTGTCCAAATTATATATTTTAATTATTAACTCAAGAAATTAAGTCAGATAAATTAAAGTTAGTAATGGAAGTTTAATATACCTTGTTTAGATTATTATCATTGTTTTATATTTTCTTTAATTTAAAAAGATACTATAACTATTAAGAAGAAAAAAAATGTTTTGTTTATTAAGTAGAACAAGCTGTTCTAAAATTAGAATATTTAATTGGATTAAGTAAAGTGCTTTTATATTCTTTAATGTTTTATTGAAAGATTTTTAAGGATGGATTAATTTTCTTGCTAAAATTAGAACTTCTTTAAATTTTCATAAATTTAATTACTATTTTCCAAATAGTTGAAAATTGTTAATTCTTTTATCTGTGGATATTAACATTATATAATTTAATTAGTTTTTCTTTAAAAGAAAACTATTTTTTTTAATTAATCTATTAAATCTATTTTGTGATTTACTTTTTGAAGGTGCATTTAGTAAATTAGTACTTATACAAGTTGTTTTTAATATTTAGTTATTATTATTTATTTAGTTATTTCTAAACATTGGAAAAGAAATTTAATTTAGTATAAGTTAGAATTTAAATTATGTCATATATTGCCTTTTAGACACATCATTCTTAAATATTTTAATGATGAATGTAATTAATTTTATTAGTTAATTTATTTTAGTTGATTCTAAAAATTACAATCTAATATAAATTGTTATATTGATTTTTGTCTTATACACACAAAAAAAGCAACTTTTTGATTTAATAAGTTTTTGATTTAATTTCTAAATTAAAATATGTTTCTGATTTGTAATGTTTAGTGGATTTTGTAATTAATATTATTAGAATTTAGCCAAAATTTAATAAGTTAATTATCCCTTTTATTTTACTTGTCTTTTACTTTATTAAAATACCTTATATTGTTGATTTTTTTAAAATTTATCTAATTGGGAGTAAAATACCTATATTGTTGATTTTTTTAAATTTATCTAATTGAGAGTTTGCATGTTATCTTAATTAATTGGTATTTAAATTTATTAGATAATTAAACTACTTTAATTAATGTAAATGTGTCAGTTGTTTTATTTTATTTAAAATTTGTTAAACCTCTCTCTCTCTCTCTCTCTCTCTCTCTCTCTCTCTCTCTCTCTCTCTCTCTCTCTCTCTCTCTCTCTCTCTCTCTCTCTCTCTCTCTCTCTCTCTCTCTCTCTCTCTCTCTCTCTCTCTCTCTCTCTCTCTCTCTCTCTCTCTCTCTCTCTCTCTCTCTCTCTCTCTCTCTCTCTCTCTCTCTCTCTCTCTCTCTCCTCTCTCTCTCTCTCTCTCTCTCTCTCTCTCTCTCTCTCTCTCTCTCTCTCTCTCTCTCTTCCTCTCTCTCTCTCTATATATATATATACAATTTATTATTTATTTTAATCTTGATAATAAAATTTAGGAAATTGGTTATTTTTAATAATTATTTTAATTCATTTTATTTCTTTGTCAAAGTTCTCATTAAATTTTACAAATAATAATGAATAAGTATTTTTCTAATATTATTTAATCCATTTATTTATTTTACTTACCTTAAATTTCTATTAATTGATTTGTAATTGGACTTAATGAGAGAATATGCAATTCTTACCATTAGTTAGATAGTCCTAATCTACTTATGAGTTTGGTGAGATTATCCTTCAAAATTATTTAATTGTCCACGTGTAGTGAAAACAAAGGTTGTAACTACCACATAGTATAAGTTGAGATCTTAATTAAATTCATGTATTTTGTTAGATCATGTGAGCAAAACTTAGGTTATAACATTCAATATAATATTTCAAGTAGCTAACTCAAAAAAAAAAAACATGTAAGAAAACATAGAGGTTTATTGTTGAATGATTAATTATCTTAACCTTCTTAGGTGTTTATTAGCAAGAAAACCCATCTTCACAACTGTTCTTTTTTTGACACTCCTAGGTATAATTAAACTTATTGCAACATTTCATATTTAATCTTGTCTAGTTGGCATTTTAAGAAGGAAAAAAAAATTGACGTTGTGTGCCCATCTGTACATGTGTGTAGATGTGGGCATTTACAAGATAGATTAGATGAGCTAG
>BSBN01002073.1:5000-53159 GCA_027924645.1 Cunninghamia lanceolata
AACATAAAATTTGAAATGCCTTGACCTTTTCAGAACAGGTTCGATTCAAATAGCATTTATTTAAAACACCTTCTCCTTTTTTTTACACTCTTTTTTAAACCTAAGGACTTAATCGTATAGATATAGAAAATACAAGATTTCTAATCATAGCAAAAGAAAGGAAACGGATACTCAATTGAGAATGAGTAAACATAATTCTATGCATAAGAATTATATCTTATATATGCAGATAGAATCATGTGGAAAGCCGTATTCGACGAAAGTTGTATGTACGGTTTGGAGGGAGATCTTTCATACCTTTAGAGATCCACCCTACAATATGGAGTTAAAAAGCCGAAATAAGTGTCTAGATATTGAGAAAATTATTAGTCTTTATGAAATCAATTTATGAACGTTTTTCACACTCATGTCACGCCAAAGTACTGCAGAAAAAAAAATTGATAAATTTGATCCAATTTATCATAATCGATTAGTGAACATGGTCGTTAACCGTATTCTTAAACACGGAAAAAAATCATTAGCTTATCGAATTTTTTATCGATCTCTAAAAAAGATTCAACAAAAAACAGAGAAAAATCCACTAATTGTTCTACGTCAAGCAATACACAAATTAACTCCCAAATTGATAGTAAAATCAAAACGTGTAAGTGGATCCACTTATCAAGTTCCCATTGAAATAAAAGATAAAGAAGGAAAAATACTTGCTATTCGTTGGTTATTAGAGTCATCTCGAAAACGTTCTGGTCGAAATATGCATTTCAAATTGAGTTACGAAATAATGGATGCTGCCAGAGAGAAAGGCAATGCTATACGCAAGAAGGAAGAGACTCATAAAATGGCAGAATCCAATAAAGCTTTTGCACATTATCATTAATCCACTAACTATATAAATAGATCCATAGATCTATTCCATTCTGATCAATAAAAGAAAACTAACTTTATCAAAATTTCTACAAATTTGATTGGAACGAAAACGAAAGGAAAAGAAGAATGAAAAATAAATCATAGATAAATGATAATAAGGATATTATGAATGAATATTCAATCTTATTCATCAGGTTTAGATAAATGAAAAAAAAAAATGTTGCTCAAAGATTAATTGAAGTTACTAAATCATGATCCGGTCAAAATGAAAAATTCATTTTCAATTAATACCTTTAGATCATTTTTATGAAAGAGTTTCATTTGCTTCTCTTCTATGGAAGTTCCATTTTTCCAGAATGTATCTTGATTTTCGGCCTATTTCTTCTTCTAGTGATCGATTTCATTTCTGATCAGAAAAAGACAACTTGGTTCTATTTCATCTCTTTAACAAGTTTAGTGCTAAGCATAGCGGTTTTGTTATTTCAATGGAGAGAAGAACCTACGATCAGTTTTTTTGGTAATTTCCAAACAAACAATTTCAATAAAATATTTCGGTTTCTCATTTTATTATGTTCCACTTTATGTATTCCTCTATCCGTGGAATACATTCAATGTACAGAAATGGCTGTAACAGAGTTTTTGTTATTCATATTAACAGCTACTCTAGGAGGAATGTTTTTATGTGGTGCTAATGATTTAGCAACTATCTTCGTAGCTTTAGAATGTTTAAGTCTATGTTCTTATCTATTATCTGGATATACCAAAAGAGATGTACGGTCTAATGAGGCTATTATGAAATATTTACTTATGGGTGGAACAAGTTCTTCCATTCTTGTTTATGGTCTTTCTTGGCTATATGGTCTATCTGGAGGAGAGATTGAACTTCAAGAAATAGCCAATGGTCTTATAAATACACAAATGTATAACTCTCCAGGAATTTGGATTGCACTTCTATCTATAACGGTAGGAATTGCATTCAAGCTTTCTCTAGTTCCTTTTCATCAATGGACTCCCGATGTATATGAAGGAGTGCGATTCGTTTTACAAATTATTACATTTCTAAATCTCTTTTTTAGAGATGTTTCTATTTATAAAAACTCTATAGATATGTGGAAGAAAAGACTTTTATTCCCACTTGGACTAAGACATAACTTTTACCAAAATTTTTTTGCGTTAAATTAAGGTAAAGCAAAGTAAGAAACAAATAACTTTTACAAGTTAGTTATTATGGGTAGTTTTTACAAAGGATCAGATTAATGACGTGTACAATATTGTTATTCTTAACATAGATGCTACATAGTAAGTTTTAATTCTTCAAAAACTATGAGTGTAAAAAAAAAGCATCCGTCGACAAAAAGATTACCCTAAGATGAGTATCTCATTACTATTCAGAACGAATTAAATCAGATGGTTTTATTTTTTTCTTTTTGACTCTTTCATAACTGAAGTTTAAAAATAAGAAATAATAAATGATTTACCATAAGAACCGCTGAGTAAGGATTCCTCGAAAAGTTAAGGATTAGCGATTCTTTCTATCAATTGAATAGATTCAATCTTATACATACACGAGGAAGGTAATAAAAAAGAGAGAATCAAACGATTATGCTAATCTTTTTTAGCACTTAGGAGCCGTGCGAGAAGAAAGTCTCATGCACGGTTCTGAATGAGAGAAAGGAGGCAGAATTCCTCTTTTCGACTCTAACTCTCCCACTCCAGTCGTTGCTTTTATTTCTGTTATTTCAAAAGTAGCTGCTTCAGCTTTAGCCACTAGAATTTTTGATATTATTTTCTATTTCTCATTAAACGAATGGCATTTTATTTTGGAAATATTAGCTATTCTTAGCATGATATTAGGAAATTTAATCGCTATTACTCAAACAAGCATAAAGCGTATGCTTGCATATTCATCCATAGGTCAAATTGGATATATCCTTATTGGAATAATTGATAGAGACTCAATTAATGGATATGCAAGTATGATAACTTATATGTTGTTCTATATTTTTATGAATTTAGGAACTTTTGCTTGTATTGTATTATTCAGTCTACGTACAGGAACAGATAACATTCGGGATTATGCAGGATTATATATGAAAGACCCTTTTTCAGCTTTGTCTTTATCTTTATGTCTGCTATCTCTAGGAGGTATTCCTCCATTAGCAGGCTTTTTTGGAAAACTTTATCTATTCTGGTGTGGATGGCAAGCAGGCTCCTATTTATTGGTTTCGATAGGACTTTTTATGAGTGTTATTTCAATATATTATTATCTGAAAATAATTAAGTTATTAATGACTGAACGAAACAAAGAAATAACTCCCCACGTGCAAAATTATAGATTATCTTCTTCAATATCAAAAAATTATATCGAATTGAGTATGATTGTATGTGTAATAGGATCTACTTTACTGGGAATAGTAATGGATCCAATTATTGCAATTGTCCAGGATACATTATTTTAAGATTTATTTATATAAATTTCTTTTCTTACTAACTGAAAAAAGTTAGATTTGCCCTCATATTCTTAAAATTGCAGGGAATAGGCTGAAATTGTGAGATGAACTTCTAATTACAAAATCAACTTGATCGTTAAATTAGAAGTTCATTCTGTACCACATTTTCATTATGAGAAAAAGTAATTCAAACGTGTGTAAATAAATGTCATTCTGTTCTATTTAAGTTATAACAGAGGTTAAGAAAAAAAACCTGCACGGAGCTAATCTAATCTCGATACTTAATTGAATCGAGATAATGGGATTCTTTCATCTAAAAGTTATTGCGAGCAGAGTGCAATAACTGTTTATTGTGCATCCAGCAGGAATTGAACCCGCGACTTCCCAATTATGAGTTGGGTGCTTTTACCATTCAGCCATGGATGCTATGGTAAAGCAAAAAGAAAAAAAAACAAGTTTATTTTATTATAATAAGTATCAATTCAGATTAACCAATTGAATTCTAATTGTATGCTTATAATTTTCAAAAAGAAATAGACTTCATCATATGGGATTGCTATCAATTTCGTATAGCATAAAATGCTAATTAATTGACCATAAGATAGAGAAGAGATTTTGGCATACAAAAGAGAGATAAGATGATTTATCTCTGCTGTTTACAAAGATAGATATTTAATTAATTAGTAAACAATGTAATATTTAGATGCACATTAATAAATATAATACCTACTTCCATATAGATACCAGAAGGATACTTTTTAGTGGAAAACAGAGATAATATACAAACCATTATATATGAAGATATAATAGATAGGTATCTATTATACCAAACCAAATATACCAAAAAGAAAATAGTATTTTTCTACTCTATTTAGAAGAATATGTATATATTTATAAAAAAGTGGAAAAGAACGATCCTTCTTTAATTAAATTAAGGATCGAGATCTTTATCGATATAAATAAAAAGAAACTTTTTTTTCCAAATTGTACAAAATTAATTGAATAAGTTGTATTAACTATGTACTTCTTATTATAATATACATTATATTTTTTATTAAAAACTATGGCTATGAAAAAACATAAAAAAACGTTGCCTATGGACCCTATCGAAACGAACCGAAACAGAATTTGGTTCTATAACGTTCAGTCGAGATTTAAAGTTAACATGATGGAAATATTCGTTCCATGGAACGAATCTAATTTCGTGAGATTGTTAAGTCAAATATTTTCTGGTCGAGAAAGTGTTATTAAGCTTTTTGACTTTCGGATTCTTAGTACCTTACTTATACGAGATATACGTATATTTATTTTAAAAGGTCAAGCAATAAAAGCTGTAATGATAATAACATTACCATTACTTTTATATTATTTAAACAGTCGATCTTTAATTAAAAGAGACAAATCTTCATATAATTTGATGAAGATATTTCCATCTGTACAACATTTTGGATCTAGAAAGAAAAATTTGTTGCTCGTTCCGCATCTGTTTATGTCTTTGCCAAAAGGCAAAAGGAGATATCAACGTCGCTTGCTCAATCCAAAAGAACATGTTTGGGTTTTATCAAGTTCCAACACAAATCTGAATCAGAAAAACGATAGAATCTCAGAGAACCAAGGAACAATAAGTTGGGAAAGTCCTTCGGAGAAGGAATCGAATGACATCGAATGGCAGGTTGATTCACCTTTTAATTCGATTCAAAATGAATATTGGGAACCTGAAAAGGAACCTGAAAACCTTTATGAATGGATGGGATCAGTAATTAATAAAATCGAAATTATTGAGAGACTAGAAAACAAAATTGAGCAACTAGAAAAAAAATTAGTTCAAACAGAAGAATTTGATTTACCAGAAGAATTTCTAATTGCAAAAAGGAAAGAAAGAGTCGAAGAAATCCAAAAATGCAAAGAACAACTAAAAGGAATAAAAAAAATAAGAGAGAAATGGAACAAAATATTGGAAGAAATTGAACAAGAAGAAATTGAACAAGAAGAAATTGAACAAGAAGAATCAGATCGAATAAGAGAATCTTATTCCTTCTTAGAGTCGGAATTTTTTAAAGGACTGTTTGATCATTTGTCAATAGATGAATCATGTATAAGTATTAGTTCTACTAAGAAACCCAGTGAAAAATTGAAATTGTTGAAAAGGCGACAAGATGCTTTTCAATATTTCAGGGTATTAGAAAAGAATAGAATAGTTGATTTATGGAAGGTTAAAACATATCTTAAAAATCCTTCTGTAAATTATGCTATTTTATCAGATCCCGGATGGAACATTAGAAAAGATATAAACCAATTAAATTGTATTCGATTTGTGAATCAGAGTTTATCTTCAAGATCTTCTTCATCCTGTGATAAAAATAGAGATGATCAAAATAAAGAACAATTAAGATTAAATAAAGAACAATTAAGATTAAATAAAGAACAATTAAGATTAAACGATTATTTTCAATTGAAAATAATTGTTTTTAAAATAACGGATCAATTTACTCTATTAATAACTAAACCTGATCAGAATCATAGTTATAATGAATTTGAGTTTGTCCCGGATGTGGATTATTGCATATATCAATTATGTGAACTGAACAAGAATATATTATTGAACAAAATCTTCAATTACAGAGATAAATTAAAGCATCATTCTTTCTCTATGCTACTCAATATTCTTGATAAAGAGAATCCATATATAAATAAAAAAATAGTAAAGAGACATGAAACTTGGATACAACTAATATTGAATGACTATAAGATTCTAGTTGACGAGCATTTTGAAAAAGCATTTAAGAATTTCCATTTGTTGAAGAACGTATTGATGAAATACTCTTTATCAAAAGTATTTAATGAATACTCTAAGTATTATTTCAAATCGGATCCTGCATTGGATGATTTAGAATACGAAACTACATTGGACGATTTGGACGATTTAGAATACGAAACTGCATTGGACAATTTAGAATCCGAAACTGCATTGGATAAGTATGCTTTTTCCAAATCGTTCCAGAAGTATTATTTTGAATGGAAAAAAGTATTTAAAAGATTCTGTATTAAATTCATAAAAACATTGAATAAGTATTATTTTGAATGGAAAAAAGTATTTAAAAGATTCTGTATTAAATTCATAAAAACATTGAATAAGTATTATTTTGAATGGAAAAAAGTATTTAAAAGATTCTGTATTGAATTCATAAAAACATTGAATAAGTATTATTTTCAATTGACAAAAGCATTCCATAAATACTATTTGGAATTCTTGGTATTGGATGTTGAATTACGAAAAATATTGGATTTGGAATCACATTTGGAATTACAAAAAGTATTAAAAAAATTCTATTTAATCAAAAGATTTTTGATAAGTCGCAATTTAAAAGATCCAATTGGAACTTGGATAGAATTGAATAATGTAACGCAAGATGCAATTAATCGGCATTCATCAAGTTGGAGAAAATGTCAGAAAAACTGGTTGAATATACTTATTCTTAAAAATTCTCCAGATAATTGGACTTTTGAAGTGCCCATTCAGATCGAATACTTAAAAAAAAGATTAAAACATCTTCGCATTCGCAAAAAAAACAAATTAAAAAAAAGAGTGTTCAATCCAATTGAATTATCGACTACTCAACATTCGGGTTGGCTTGGAAACCCCAATAAAATTTTTGAGAATAAAATTTATAATATTATCTTGGACGAGATTAATGGCAATGAAATCAAATCTAAATCAATTCCTAATCTTTCACAAAGATTGAAATCCTTGATCAATGAAAAAACAATAGCACCATTAGGTTTGAATGAGAAACCGATAAGTCAATTAATTATTGACTTATTCGATAATGGAAAGAATTACATGGAATTGTTTAATAATGCTGGTCTTTCGGCAATATTCAATGATCGAGACAATTGGTTGAATCCGTTAAAACTATCTAATCAAAATTCATTGAGAGCTTCTTTTTGCAAAGCAAATACATTTGAATTTTTAGATTATTTACACCATCCTCGTTTAAATTATAAAAAAAGATTAGCTCCTTACATGGAAAGGATTCATATCAAAAATAAGAATGTTACATATGGACAATTATTCAATTTAGCTCCCATTCATAACAATCTGTTTTCTTTGTCTATTGGTGAAATAAGAGCTGTGTACTCAGAGAAAGAAACTATCTCGCTCATAAAGTCACAAGTCAATATATTATTGGATAAATATTTACGTGACCAAGCGTTAATCCAGGAGTTGCATAAATCGTCTAATTTACTTAATCAATTGAATTCATTTATTCATGGTAAAATAGATATTTTATCGGTTGAAGATATTTATAAAACTCCTTTAATAATCCCCAAAATTGTCAATTTTGACAAAAGTTCTTGCTATCCTTTTTTAAGTAGTTCAGATTCAGAAGAAAAGACCTCTAACCAGTATTCTAAAAACAGTTTTAGTTCGAACATAAATATTATTCAAACTCAATCTTATCAAGATGATTTACTATCCGAAATATCTTTGCGAATGAATAAATTTGCAGAAAAAGAAAAATCTAGTTCAACAGAAAGTTTAAAAAACATAATGGAAGACAAAGCCATAGGTGACGCCATAGGTGACCTTTTGAATAAAGAAAAACTAAAGTTTTTAATTTCTTTTAAAACCGTTCAAATCGATATTCTTTTTGAGAAATGGGGTTTATTTCAAACATATAGGGCATGGTTATGGTTTTTTACTTCCGCAGGGTGGAAATATGCTCAAAAGATGTTTTTAGCTACTTATCCGGAAATACCAATAAATATTAGTGATCAATTGGTATCAATTTTGGACAATATTAGGCAAAATTGGAATCAAAATTTGAATATTTTGTGGGCACTTTCTCATCAATTTTGGACACTTATAAAGTGGAAATTTAGAGAGAAAATTCTCCCAAAATTGAATCCTTTGTTATCCCATCCGCTTGTTTCGTATTTATTAAAATTAATAAATAAAACAGTAGTTGAGGGAAAGGATACGTCAATATCATTTGATACATGGAAATATATACTAAATGTTCGGGAGTATGATATTTTTCTTTGTATCTTCATTGGATTTTTCTTTTTTATTTCCTGCATAATTCCCTTCTACTCGATTCAGTTTTTTAGGAACTGGAAGTTCGTCCAAGAGCTGGAGCGTTACCCCTACATTTTTAGGGAGGTAGGAAAAACGATGGAATCTTTGAGAATGCTTAGAAATTTTTCTAATTTAAATTTGTATGGTTCTTGGCTTGCATTTCTCGACTTTACCGAGATGGAGTCGGATCCTGATGATATAGGATTATTGCTACTATTGAAAATTTGGTATGTCAAAAATATTCAATGGCTTTTAAGACCGTATAGTAGAAGATATCACTCAATGATAAAAACACTTTTGTACGAATTTGAAGTGGATGATTTTCTTTTGAGAGAAAATAGATTGTTTTCAGTACAAGAAAAAATCTCTCAATTTGAATCGAAGTTAACTCCCCCTATTGGTTTCTTTTCTGAATATTTTGAAAAAAGAAAAGAGCCGGGACTTCTTTACTTTCGATTTTTAGCTGAATTTATTCAGCTAGGTCTAACCCATAGAATAGGTATAATGAATTATGAATTAAAATCATTGCTTCCAGCAGAAATATCGATCTTCGCTGCTTTTCAGCAGCGGATTACTTCCATGCCAATTCACTCATCTTTATTGGACCAAGTTAGATTTTTCCCATTCTACCCGATGCCGTCCTTTTCGAATCGAATTTTATTGATAGGGCCTAGGGAAACTGGACGATCATATTTGGCTAAAAGTTTAGCAGCAGATTCTTATTTACCTTTAATAAGAATATCTCCTAACAGTTTTATGAGGCAGCAGAAACTTCTGTCTCGCTATGAACCTGAGTATACATCTTCAGCTCAAAATTCATACCTTGAGCATGAAAATATCCTTATGTCTATGGGCTGGTCAGGCAGGCCAAAAGACCTACTTGAGAAAGACCATTATGATAAAAAACCTCATAAGTTTTTGCATGACCGAGAGGATCCTAACCCTCCAGAATATTTTTCGAAAAGAGTTTTCCAATTCATGTTGGCACTCAGATTGGCAAAATTGATGTCTCCTTGCGTCATATGGATTCCAAGCATTCATGAAATAAATGATTACTACTTCCTTGTTACATTATTGACGGAACTCCTTGGAGATTCATATCATCCGGGTGATGGTGAACAAGAAACCACCATCAAACAAAATATTATTGTTATTGCTTCAACTCATATTCCAAAAAAAATTGATCCATTTCTAATAACTCCTCCTCGTAATAAACGAAGATTCGATACATTTATCAACACTAAAAGATGGCCTGCCCCACACCGAGAAAAAGAATTTCCTGTGCTTTTACGTAACAAAGGGCTCTACTTGAAAAAAGAGTGGAACTGCTACGATGAATTTGGATTAAATACCAAAGGTTTTACTACACGAGATCTAGCAAACCTTGCTAATTATATATTGCTAATTAGCATTAATCAAAATATTTCAGCTATAGACAATGATATAATTGGAGTAGCTTTGTATAGATCAAGTTGGGGTCCTTGCAATTATAACCTGAAATTTAGTGCTATTTCTAAAGTACTTCCCTATAAGATAGGAAAAGCTATTATACAAAATAAACTTACGTATTTAAAAAATTTTCTAAGGCTTACTCTAGATTTCCAGGGTCGAAGGGCAAACTATTTGCATCAATGGTATTTAGAACCTTCAGTTGCTGGAACAGCTGCGAAGGAATTCACCATATTCTATCATATTTTGGGTTGCTTGGCCGGATCAGTAGCTCAAGATTGTTGGTTTCTATCGGAATCAAATAAAGAGAATTGGACTCCATTTGATCCTTTCATTGCAAATGATTTCATTCTAGCTTCGAGTCTTTTACAGGGTCTTTTGGAAGAGTTTCCATGGTTGGCAATATATCGGGGTAATTCTGATTACATCACAATTGCTCCTCAGTTCAAAAGAGATACGATGCAAAAAGGATTATCTTCTATGCTAGATGAAATCGTTTTATCTAAAGAATTAAGATACGCCTACGAAGGATACAGAGGAGAATTGGGAACTCCCGTAGTTTGTGATTCTAGGACCTGGCGTTTTAGTTTTTTTTGCGGCAATCGATTCGAGCATATCAAAGATATAACAATAGAAAATCCTTTATTGGATTATCTTCATCTGTTTGGAGGGTTTCAAGAAAGACCGACCCGTCTTTCTAGTTTGTATTGGAAGAAATTCCTGGCGTCTGGCACTTATCTCCTTTCTCTTTATGCTGGGAAGGACGATATTGTAGAAAGAAAGACAGCTGCTTTCTGGGAAGCAAAATTCTTATACAATAAGTTTCAAAGGTTGGGAATATATCAATTTGACACAGAAGAGTATGCAATGGAGTATAAACCTTTAAATACTCCAGTGATCTATCTATCTCGTCGATTTCTTTGGGATCCCGTGAGTATTCGCTTTGTAAATAAGCACCCTGCTTTTGAACGAAAAGAACTTTTTGTTTCTAAAGAACTCGTGAAGAGTATTTATCTTACTTATTCTTCAACAAGAGAGCTAAAAATCAGTATTAGAAAATCGTTAAAGTCTATTATAAGAAGGAAAAAGGTGAAAAAAATAGCCCTAGGAATGAAAATTCAGACTGATGATAATGATTTACCTCAAATTAAAAGAAGAGAAGATTTCGAAACTTTCAAACGCTATCAAGAAATTGGTATCCGATTGAGACGTGTATTACCATATTCCCAATCGGTAATAAGTGAACGTTGGTTCCGTGAAAAAACACGGGATGATAAATTCAAACAATTTTTGCTCAAGGGAGAAAGGGAAAATATAGATTTATTATCTAATGAATGTTTTATTTATAAAACTCTATTCGAAAGTTATGAATATTTATCAAATTTATTTTTCTCTAATAGAATATTATTTAAACAAATGATCAATACATTGTTTAAAACAAAATGGCTTTCTCCGAATGCCATTGATTGCTTATTAGCGGAAGGATTGAATAAAAATAAAAAAGACTAGATCTTTAATTTAAAGATAAATTGATATTACGATTATGTAAAAGTAAGCATAGTAATAAATATAAGCCAAGTCAGTTCTCTTGAACTTGATGAAATATTCTCTACTATGTTTACTTTTATTTATTTTATTTGGGTTATAGTAGTATAGTATACTTTCCTCCTAAACTTTTTATTCCGAAGAAATAATCTTTCATTTGCTTCTAGAGGGAATATAATATTCCTATTATTTGTTAAAATTCGATTGGAACTTCCGGATTTATTTCTATTTATAAATATTCCTTTTTTTTAGTATTTTAGACCTATAAAAAAATACTAGTATCTTTTGAAACATGGTGGAATAATTTCAATTTAGATTAATAATATTCCATCTATGTATGAATTGCTTGAACAACGATTATAAAACAATGAATAATAATCATTTTTTGAAACCCTCGTATCAAAAAAGAAATAGATTCAATCTATTGAAATAATATCAATTCGATTTGCTGATATGATCAATGGAATTGATCATTCAGTAGGTATTACAATATGTATGCCTTGAAGAGGACTCGAACCTCCACGCTGTTTAGCACGAGATTTTGAGTCTCGCGTGTCTACCATTTCACCATCAAGGCATCCAAAAAGTGAATTCTATTTTATGGATAAAATATTTTACAATACAATATTATAATCACATATCATTATATAGTGCAATAGAAATTGGATCAAAAGGATAGATCTATTCAAATATTCATATCGATCTGTGACTTATAGATATGATAGATTATATCTATACATTTTTATTATCACTATCGAAAGATAATTTACATTAATTGATCTAATAGACATATGATCAAACACTTTTTCTTTTTCAATTCAATAGAAGTCATAAATGTGCTACCCAAATCAGAATATGTTAAAAACAGAATTTCCTATGTAGTCCTATTGTATAATATAGAAATATAGTTTAATTCTATTTATTTAATTATAATAAAGGTGGATATAGGCATCTGTATTTTATTTGTAAATGATAGTAAAGGAGAAATATTTATGTATGAGGTTCAATATCTAGATTTAGTACTTACAGAGAAAAGTGTTAGTCTATTTGAAAAAAACCAATATATTTTAAATGTCGATTCGGGATCGAATAAAACAAAGATCAAAAATTGGATTGAACTTTTCTTCAATGTTAAAGTAATAGGAGTCAATAGTTATTGGCCTCCGCAAAAGAAAGAAAAAAGAGGGAATAAAAAAAAAATAATGAAACATAGAATGCATTATAAACGTATGATTATTACACTAAAACCAGGTGATTCTATTCCACTTTTTCCAACCTTATTTTATTGAAATAAATAATAACATGACCACCCGTTCGTACAGGACTTTTACTCCAGGCACACGTGATAAATCTCTATCAAGTTTTGATGGAAAAGTCCAGTCTCATCCACAAAAGAAATTGACTTCCGGACAGCATCGTTGTGGGAAAGGTCGTAATAACAGTGGAATTATTACCATACGACATAGAGGAGGAGGTCACAAGCGTTTATATCGTCAAATTGATTTTCGACGGAGTGAGAAAAACATATTGGGAAAAATTGTAACAATAGAAAGCGACCCTAATAGAAGTGCATATATCTGTCTTGTGCACTACAGAGATGGTGAAAAGACATATATTTTGCATCCGAGAGGGATTATGATTGGAGATACTATTCTTTCCGGTCCAAGAGCTCCCATATCAATGGGAAATGCCCTACCTTTGAGTGCGGTTTGAATTATTAATTATACGTAATCGGAAGTAACCGATTGGGTTTACAGCAAAACCTAAAAATCTATCACTGATCCAACTAGGAGACTTTGATGGGATCAACCCCAAAGGGAAACTGAGGATAAAGAGCAGCGGGTGATTGAGTTCAATAGTTTCTGGAATTATTGACTCCAGAGATATGATAATATGGAGAAGACTAAATTGTCTGAAGCAGAAACAAATAAGGTAAAGGAACCCTTGTTATGAAGAGAAAGACAAGTAACTCACATTTGATTTGATGGTCAAAGGCAGATTCAAAGCTGAACAGTGAAAATATTTTTTAGAGAATAAATAAAATTTCTATTTCAAATGCCTCCTACGTTATCCGGAAGATGCAAAAGCATTAACGTAATTTGATAAAGTCATTCATTCTGAATGCTACATGAAAAAAAGAACATAAGCCAGATGATGGAATAAAAAAAACCTAGGATGTACAGAATAAGGACATAAGGGATTTAAAGTATGCCCTTCATCCTAGATCTCTATATAAAATATAGAAATAGAATCTTCTATATTTACATTGAGTATATGAATATTCATTCACATCCATAAAGCTGTATGCCCTGAGAGAGGCTTGTACAGTTTGGGAAGGGATTTTTACAAATTAAAGGTCTACTTCAACCAATATACCTTTAGGCACGAATATACATAATGTCGAAGTACAAGTCGGAAAAGGCGGACAATTAGCTAGAGCAGCAGGTGCTGTGGCAGAATTGATTGCAAAAGAAGGTCGATTGACCACATTAAGATTACCATCTGGGGAGGTCCGTTTAATATCTGAGAACTGCTCAGCAACAATTGGACAAGTAGGCAACGTTAAATGGAAAAATAGAACTTTAAGTAAAGCTGGATCAAAACGTTGGCTGGGTAAACGTCCTAAAGTAAGAGGAGTAGTTATGAATGCTGTGGATCATCCTCATGGGGGTGGTGAAGGAAGAGCTCCAATTGGTAGAAAAAAACCGCTGACCCCTTGGGGCTATAGCGCACTTGGAAGAAAGAGTCGGAAGAGAAATAAATATAGTGATGTTTCAATCCTTCGTCGACGTAAGTAGGAATAGTTGTAAATCCATTTTGTCTTTTCTATCAATAAAAAGAAAGGTAATTGACCATGGCACGTTCACTAAGAAAAAATACTTATGTAGCTAATTATTTGTTGAATAAAATAAATAATCTAAATATGACTAAAGAGAAGAGGATAATAGTGACCTGGTCCCGAGCATCTGCCATTGTACCCGCAATGATTGGTCATACCATTGCTGTTCATAATGGAAAGGAACATTTACCCATTTTTATAAAAAATGGTATGATAAACCACAAATTAGGGGAATTTGTACCTACTTGCATTTTCCAGGGACATGCGAAAAAGGATAAAAAAACGAAAAAGGATAAAAAAAAATAAAAGCAATAAAAGAAAAACAAGAGAGAAACGCTAAAAAAAACGAGAAACGATAAAAATATCGTTGTAAATAGTACACATTAATTTATTGTGGAGGATGAAGATGATAATTAAAAATAGGAGTCCAAGGAGAGACATACGAGCTGAAGCTAAACAAGTTAAACATATACAGAAATGTTATCCTCCAAGGAGAGACATACGAGCTGTAGCTAAACATATACGTATGTCTGCTAATAAAGCACGTAGAGTACTTCATCAACTTCGTGGTCGTCCCTATATGGACGCACTTTCGATACTGAATTGGATGCCTTATAGAGCATGTTATCCCATATTAAAAGTACTTCGTTCTGCAGCCGCAAATGCTGATCACAATATGGGTATAGACAACGAAAAATTATTTGTCACTATAGCTGAAGTGAATGAAGGTACTCTTTTCAAAAGATTTCGACCTAGAGCTCGGGGACGCGGTTATCCAATACAGAAACCCACTTGCCATATAACTATTGCAGTGGAAGATGCAAATGACAGCAGATTCTAAGATCTAAATGACTCTAAGCCTAACTTCTATGGATAAAAAAGAAGAGAAACAAAATATCCAAATAGATGGAATCATAATCCATCTATGTCGCAAGTATACTACCTGCAAAAAGTACTAAAAAAAATATGTATGGGAAACAAAATAAATCCACTTGGTTTTAGACTTGGTTTTACTCAAAACCATTGCTCCCTTTGGTTTGAAGAAAGGGATTATTCCGAAGATCTACGAGAAGATGAGAAAATATATAATTGCATTGAAAATTATGTACAACATATCAAAGGTTCCATAAATTCTAGTTATGGAGGAATTACACGTATAGAGATTATGAAACAGACCGAATTGATTTCGGTAAACATATATATTGCATTTGTCAACTTGTTTATTGAAAAACAGGGCCAAGAAAAAAAGAAAGAAAAAGGTGAAAAAAAAAAGAAAGAAAAAGAGGAAAAAAAACAAATTAAGCAATTAAGAGAGGAAGTACAAAATATGCTTGTACAAAATATGCTTGATTCTGTAAACAGAAAACTTCTCATTTCTATAGAAAAAGTGGAGAAACCTTATAGAGAACCCAAAATTCTTGCGGAATATATTGCTCTACAACTAAAGGAGAGAGTTGAAATAAGAAAAATAATGAAAAAAGCTATTGAACTGGCTGAAAAGGCGGATGTAGAAGGTATTAAAATAAAAATTAAAGGACGTCTTAACGGAATTGAGAGAGCCCGTAAAGAATCGGCTATGCAAGGTAGAGTGCCCCTACAGACCCTTCGAGCTAAAATTGATTATTGTTATTATGCGGTTCAAACCGTCTATGGAGTATTGGGGATCAAAATTTGGATCTTTGTTGAAGATGAGCAATACCTTTCTATAATCTGACCAATTATAAATCTTAAATTCTATAAGATCAAATAAAAATAATTAACCATCTTGGAGCAGTGCTATGCTTAGTGTGCGACTCGTTGAGACCAAACTTTTGCTTCTTTTCTAAAATGATAGAGAACTCGGAATAAAAACAAATTGGTATCTGGTATAATTGTTTCATATTAATTACTAAGATCCAATAAGCTAGTTAGTAAATATAGATAGTTCTATCGAATGAACGAAAGACTTTCTTTCACGAAGAGACAAACCTATATCTCTCGTAAGGCAAAAAAGAGTCTTTGGTAATGCAAGAAAAGAAAAAGGGGAGAAAGGAGAAAAAAAAAAAAAAAAAATGAAATCTTCTTCCTTACAGTATTGTATGGGTCATAAATCACCCCCAAAGAGCAGTGTGATAAAGCATAAGAATTATCCTGATTATTTATAATTCAGTCTATGAAGAAAAAAAAAAAAAAAAGAAAAATAAAGAGCTTCCGGATCAATGGAAACTAAGAAAATTGATTCTTGTAAGAAATATAAATAAGAGCTCCATTGCAGAGGGTAAACCTAAGCAGCCATTTGAAAGCTATGGGAACGATGGAACCTGTGATTGCATAAGATCATATAGAATCTGAATCATTCATTGGATAGGATGGCGAAATAAACCAATAAAGAATTTATTTCATTGGAGTCCATAAGTCGACCCCATGAGGCAAATACTGAAAGAGTTAATATTCGCCTGTAAGATACTTATTGGGCAGTATCGATATATAATAAAAGAGCTATTTGTACCGTCATAATATATGTATATATTATGTATATGATATATGTAATGGGTAAATACAGGTTTATTCCTATATAACACATGATCTCAATATTTATTATCCAAATTTGCCATAGATTCTTCACAAGGAGCCGGATGAGAAGAAACTTTCATATCCGGTTCTGAAATAGAGATGGGATTCAAATAATATTATACAACCATCGACTAGAACCCAAAAAAAACAAAATTTCGTCACCAACATAGGGGAAGAATCAAGGGAGTATCTTCTCGGGGCAATCGCATTTGTTTTGGTAGATTTGCTCTTCAGGCATTGGAACCTGTTTGGATCACATCTGGGCAGATAGAAGCAGGACGACGAGCAATTACTCGTTATGCCCGTCGGGGCGTAAAAATATGGATACGTATATTTCCCGACAAACCTATTAGAACGAGACCTGCAGAAATACGTATGGGTTCGGGGAAAGCCAAGGGACCTCCAGAATATTGGGTATCTGTCGTCAAACCAGGTCGAATACTTTATGAAATAAGCGGAGTATCAGAGACTATAGCTAGAGCAGCTTTTCAAATCGTTGCATACAAAATGCCTATACATACTAAATTTATTACTAGTTCGCGTAGATAATGCCGAACCAAAGAGATATTTCTGGCGGAAAAAGATTATTTCATTATAAAAAATCCTTTTTTTCTGCCGAGGTAACAAATCTTTTGGAGGAAAAATGATTCAGTCTCAAACTTACTTGAATGTAGCAGACAACAGTGGAGCCCGAAAATTAATGTGTATTCGAGTGCTAGGAGCAGGTAATCGTAACACCGCTAATATCGGCGATGTTATCATTGCTATAATTAAAGAAGCAGCACCTAATATGCCTCTGGAAGAATCAGAAGTAGTTAGAGCCGTAGTGATACGTACGTGTAAAGAACTTAAACGTAGCGATGGAATGATAATACGATCTGATGACAATGCAGCAGTTGTCATTGATCAGAAAGGAAATCCCAGAGGAACTCGAGTTTTTGGTTCAGTTACTGAGGAATTAAGAGAATTGAATTTCACCAAAATAATCTCATTGGCTCCTGAAGTATTATAAATACTGATAAATTATGTAGAAGTAATGTCAGGCATATTCCTGAAAAAAGATAAACATGCCTTTATATTGAGATTGTAAATTTCTAAGAATTAGTTCGTCATGGGTAATGATACTATTGCTAATCTAATGACTTATATAAGAAATGCTGACATGGTAAAAAAAAAAACAGTTCGAGTAGCAGCTACTATTATTACCGAGAACATCACAAGAATTCTTCTACGAGAAGGTTTTATAGAGGATGTTAGGGAACATCGAGAAGGTAAAAAATCTTTTTTTGTTTTAACTTCAAGATCTAGGGGAAGGACGCAAAAGAGATATATAACCGCTTCAAAGCGTATTAGCAAACCTGGTCTGAGAATCTATTCTAATTATCGAGAGATCCCTAAAATTTTAGGTGGAATGGGGATTGTAATCCTTTCTACTTCGCAAGGAATTATGACTGATCGAGAAGCTCGACAAAAAAAAATAGGAGGGGAATTATTATGTATTTTATGGTAACTCCAAAATAAAAAGTAAACACCTGAATATACATTCAGGAAGAGCCTTGTATTTTTGCCTCCAATATTTAAATACTGTCAAAATAATATTGACAAAAGGGACTATTTATGATATTCTAAATCATAACGGAAATAGTATTTATTTTTTTTATCTTCATTTTTCAATTCAATGAATAAATTAAGAAATTTACGAGACTATTTAGGATATAATTATATCCTAAATAAATAGCATTTATTTTATATTTTTGTACATTAAAAATTATATTAATTTGTAAAACAATAAAAAGACTATGACTATAAAAAGAAACGTTGTTATGCTGGATGGTGTAGTTATGACCACATATCCTGATGGACTGTTCTTAGTCCTGCTAGATAACGACATGGAAGTGTTAGCGGTTATATCGGGTAAAATGAGATATCGACACATACGAATAATAAGGGGAGATAGAGTGAAAGTTGAATTAACTATTTACGATTTAAGTAGGGGGCGTATAATCTATAGATATAGACGAGAAGGTGAATCTATCTCCGATCTATATGGGTAAATCTGTCTCCGATCTATATTAAATGTATCTCGATTGGTTTAAATAACCAATCGAGATACAAAAAATAAAATACGATATGATTTTAGCATTAAAGAAAAGTAACAAATATGAAAATCCGTGCTTCTGTTCGCAAAATTTGCGAAAAGTGCCGCCTAATTCGTAGGCGGAAACGCCTTCTTGTAATTTGTTCTAATCCGAGGCATAAACAAAAACAGGGATAATTCCTATTTATATCAAAATAGGAATGTATAAAATAAATTTCGACATCCAATTTATATTATTTACTTATATTGATTGATATATTGTAATATAAGAAATATATATATATATATATATATTTCTTATATTATATTGTTATTTTTTTTTTTTTTACTAATTAAATAGAAAAATATATCAAAAATTACAAGAAGATTTGTGTCAAAAACTACAAAAAAATTTGTGCCAAAAAGTAGAAGAAAATATGTACCACGTGGAGCTATAAGAAGATTTTTGCCACGTAGAACTAAACATCGAATACTGAAAGGAGTTATTTACGTTCGAGCAAGTTTTCGCAATACCATTGTTACTGTTACAGATACATGGGGGAAAGCGGTTTCTTGGTCTTCTGCCGGTGCTTGTGGATTCAAAGGCACAAAAAGACGTTCACCATTTGCTGCTCAGACTGCAGCAGCAAATGTTGTTCATACCTTAGTAAATCAAGGTCTTCTGAAAGAAGCAGAAGTTATGATAAGTGGTCCTGGTCCGGGGAGAGATACAGCATTACGAGCCATTGCTAAAAGTGGTATACATTTAAGTTATGTACGTGATGTAACTCCTATGCCACATAACGGATGTAGACCTCCCAAAAGGAGACGTGTGTAAGAATTGAATAAATTAGAAATTAAAGAGAAAGAAATTATTAAATTATCTATTCAAATCATATTATGAATCAGAATGAAATATCAGTGACACCAGAATTTAAGTGTGTCGAATCCAGAACAGACAGTAAGCGTTTTAATTATGGTCGTTTCACTCTATCTCCGCTTCGCAAAGATCAAGCTAATACAATAGGCAGCGCAATAAGAAGAGTTTTACTCGGAGAAGTAGAAGGAACATGTATCACACGTGCTCAATTTAAAAATATATCAAACGAATATTCCGTGATAATAGGTATTGAAGAATCGATACATGAAATTTTGATGAATCTGAAAGAAATTGTACTTCGAAGTGATGCATACGGAATTCGAGAAGGGTCTATCCATGTCGTCGGACCAAAAAAAGTAACCGCTCAAGATATTATGTTACCACCTTCTGTGAGAATAATTGATACTACACAACATATAGCTAACATAAATAAATCCATTACCTTAGATATATCATTACAAATTGAAAAAGGCCGCGGATATATTATCCAAAATCCAAATAATTATAATAATAAGGATGGAATTTTTCCTATAGATGCTGCCTTCATCCCTGTACAAAATGTAAATTATAGTATTCATTCCTATTGTAGCGAAAATGAGATACAAGAAATTCTATTTCTTGAAATATGGACGAATGGAGGATTAGCTCCTAAAGAAGCACTTTATGAAGCTTCTCGGAATTTGATTTACTTTTTCCTTCCCTTTCTGCATGCAAAGGAAGAGAACATCGATGGAACAAACAGTTTAAGCGACAATATGACTCCTTCTTTACCTAATTCGCATATATCGACTGATACGAAGAGAATAGTTTTCGATCAAATGTATATCGACCAATTAAACTTCTCTACTAGGATATATAATTGCCTCAAAAAGGCCAATATAAATACATTATCGGACCTCTCAAATTACAGTCGAGAAGATTTAATGAAAATAAAACATCTTGGGGAACAATCTGTCAAAGAAATATTGGAATTTATGCGAAATATTGGAATTGATTCACCGGGGAATCGGGTTTAGGTTTATAAATAGTTCCATTTCATCTCTCCATTGATTCCCTTTTTCTAAGTTCTTCTGGAAAGTAATTGGAATAAATCTTTGACTATTCTATAACAATATTAGAAAATATCTGATAAAATATATCTAGGGAGAGACCATTTGTCTTGAATCAACTACTCCCTAGATATATGAACAAAAGATTTCCCTCCTATATTCAGACATTCTAAATTAGATCAAATTGGAAAAGACCTAGAGTTAAAGATTCATCTATAGGTAACGTTGCCCCAATACCTAACCAAAGAGCTACTGCGGTACCGATTAAGAATACTGTTGTAGCTACTGGACGACGAAATGGATTTTGGAATTGATTAACATTCTCCAAGAAAGGGACTGTCAATAGTCCTGCAGGTACTGAAGCCATTAAAAGGACACCTAATAGTTTATTAGGTACTGTACGAAGTATTTGAAATACGGGGAAAAAATACCATTCCGGTAATATTTCCAAAGGAGTTGCAAATGGATTTGCCGGTTCACCAATCATTGATGGTTCTAGAACTGCTAAACCTACGGTACATGCAATAGTACCAAAAATAACTACTGGAAAAATATATAAGAGATCATTGGGCCAAGCGGGTTCACCATAATAATTATGCCCCATGCCTTTAGCTAATTTAGCCCTTAATACAGGATCATTCAAGTCAGGTTTCTTTGTTATTGGGATAAGTAGATTCTTATGAATGAATCTATCCCCCGAAAGAACCGGACATGCCAATTTTGATCATCCGGCTCGAGCAATAATTGAAATCAAAATGATGAAGGGCGTATTGTTAGAATAAGAATTAAGAAGATCTATACCATTCTTCATAATTTGATTATTTCGTATTAAATGCTCAGTACCCAAGTAAGCTCACAAATTCGATCATGATCAATATGCCTTTTGGGTCATCTTATTCCTTGTAATCTGTGTGTATCTCGACCTCCACAATTCTTTTTTTATTTCTTTTTTTTTTTTTTTATACAAGGTATTGACTTGTTACTGATCTGGCCTTTTTCCTTCTTTAGACCCCTTTTTTACTCCGATAGTTTACCCTATTGAAATGCAAGGGAAATGCATGCATTTTCATACTATGAAAATGAAAGAATAAGTAAGTAATAAATTTTACTTATGAATGTTATTACTATTACCTGGATCTCACGGAGCCTAATTCGGATTCGATCATAGAAATAACTCTCTTGGAACACAACAAAGTGCTCCCCTTTTACCCAGGTTCTAAACTTCCTATTTTTGGGAAGAAAATTGGGACAGAGACACAATTAATCTTTATATGACAGATCCAAAAATTGATCTGCACGGCCTGACCAATAGTTCAAGTCACACACTCCCATAATCCATTTTCTCCATCTGAAATGAGTATCTACTTCAATTCTTTGTATTAAATAAAGAATACTTAATAATTGAAAGGAGAAATCCGAGAAACATGCTTTCTTATTTCCATATTTCCAATAAGAAATATTCGCGGCAATGATATTGATATATCGTAAAATAATATGTTTTGAATACTTATTCAAAATTGATATTTCCTCTCTATAAAGGACCTGAAATACCTTGCTTGCGGATCATTAGAAAATGCATTAACATAAATACAGCAGTAAGAAGGGGTAATATGAAAGTGTGTAAACTATAAAAACGAGTCAAGGTAGATTGACCCACACTAACACTTCCGCGTAATAACTCTACCAAAGGAGCTCCTATTAACGGAATGGCCTCAGGCACACCGGTCACAATTTTGACTGCCCAATAACCAATTTGATCCCAGGGCAAAGAATACCCAGTTACACCGAAAGATACGGTTAATACAGCTAGAATTACACCCGTAACCCAAGTTAATTCGCGAGGTTTTTTGAATCCACCTGTTAGATAAACACGGAATACATGCAAGATCATCATTAAAACCATCATACTTGCCGACCATCGATGGACCGATCGGATTAGCCAACCGAAGTTCACTTCAGTCATTATGTATTGAATAGAGGCAAAAGCTTCTAGAACAGTGGGACGATAGTAAAAAGTCATAGCAAAACCGGTAGCTACTTGTACCAAAAAACAAGTCAGTGTGATCCCCCCTAAACAATAAAATATATTAACATGAGGAGGAACATATTTACTAGTGATATCATCCGCAATCGCCTGAATCTCGAGACGCTCCTCGAACCAATCGTATACTTTATTGAGATAGGTAAACTCAAATTCCCCCTCTAAAAACCGTATATGAAAATTTCCTTTCATACGGCTTAAACAAGAACACCCAAATACCTTTTTGAACAAAGTACATGGTTTCTTGATATTTAATTTCTTTGTATGAAGGAAGAGGATTCAGAATAATCCATGATTTCCTACAATAAGAAGGAAGAGAAACTTCATTCATAGTCCTCAAATTTCAAGTTGGCTCATTCTTATGCAAAATAAATCGCTATAGGCCTTTTGAACGATCTTTTATCCTATTCGTGATAGAACAACTAGTATGGACGATCAATAGGAATTATCTTGTCGAGATCTCGATAGATGAATCAATCTAAACCTCAGATTTCCATTTCACCCCGATGATTTTTTTTATACTCAAAAGGTTTTATGGGTTATAACCTTTCCATTTCATTGTTACTCACTTAATGAAATATACTAACTAATAAAAATGAAATTATCTCATTCTTTAATCAGCATCAGTAGAAAAAGGAAGAGAGATCCCTCAATTTATGATCATACTTCTTTCAAATTATTGAGAAGCTTGGTCACGAGGTCTCAAAAACAGGCATAAAAAACCATAGTTCAGATTTTCTTTAATATATTCCTCGTGCTCCGGATATTAACTATTAGAGCAATATCCAACGAGGTAAGAGGATCGTCTTTATTTTATGAAGACAACAGACCGGTTTTCTGTACTAGAATAGAGATCAATTTTAACAAGTCGCACACCCATAATTCCAAAAATCCTTAGATAAAAAAAGTAATTACACGATCAAACTACCAGAACGTAATAACCTAAAAATGAAAGCTATTCAAAATCTTTCCTTCCTTAGTTCTTTTTCTTTTGGATGAACTCGGGATCCGGGCGGATTTTCTATTTTTTCTAGACCCAACTAACTGGAATTCCGTCTAATAAAATGGAAGAATTATAAATTTCCAAGATAATAGATAAGAATACTGCAAATAGAGCCATTGCAACACCCATAAAAGGAGTAGTTCCCCATCCGGGAGCAACTTTACCAGATTCTGTATTAAGTGGTTTTAAATAATTTCCTACACTAGTTCGTATTGGTCCGGTTCTTGAAGTATCATCAATGGTCTGTGTAGCCATAAAAACAATAGTATTGGTTGAGATCTAATTAACTTTGTATACTATTATGTATATATACATACATAGGATTACCTACCAATGGAAACTGCAACCTTAGTCGCTATCTCCATATCTTGTTTGCTTGTTAGCTTTACTGGTTATGCCCTATACACCGCCTTTGGGCAACCTTCTGAACAACTTCGAGATCCTTTTGAAGAGCACGAGGACTAGTTGAAAAAAAAAAATGACCTTCCCGATCGGGAAGGTCATTTTTTTATTAGAGAAGATTTGAAAAATAGAAAATTATTTTCCCCCTCTATCCGGAACTTTGGGGGGTTCTCGGAAGAAAATAGCGAAAAAAATGATCCCTAAGGTCGACACCAAAAGGAATGTATAAACCAATGCTTCCATAGATTCGATCGTAGTTTACAATTATAGAGATAACTTTCGTACTAATTACAACATTTTCCATAAAAAAGGTGGAATGAAAAGATTTTGATTACTGAGATGAAATCTCTCAATATTTATTAACGAGCGGAGCAATACCATCTTATACCACTTGTCTTTTAGTAGTTGGATCTCCCAGTTTTTGGAATGCCCCAAATTCTACTTGAGCATCCAAATCCGGATCAATACCAGCGAAAACATCTCTGAATAGAGTTCTAGCACCATGCCAAATGTGTCCAAAAAAGAAAAGAAGAGCAAATGTAGCATGCCCAAAAGTAAACCAACCCCTTGGACTACTCCGAAAAACACCGTCCGATTTCAAAGTAGCACGATCTAACTCAAAAATTTCACCTAATTGTGCACGTCTAGCATATTTTTTGACTATAGCAGGATCACCAAAACTAACCCCATCAAGTTCACCACCATAGAACTCAACAGTTACACCTACTTGTTCAACACTATATTTTGATTCTGCTCTTCTAAAAGGAACATCGGCTTTCACAATTCCTTCTTCATCTACTAGAACGACTGGAAATGTTTCGAAAAAGGTAGGCATACGACGTACAAAAAGCTCATGTCCCTTTTTATCTTTGAAAATAGGGTGTCCTAACCAACCAACAGCAATTCCATCTCCATTGTCCATCGCACCCGCCCTGAATAACCCCCCTTTAGCTGGATTATTCCCAATGTAATCATAAAAAGCAAGTTTTTCAGGAATTTTTGACCAAGCTTCTGATAGACTTAGATTTTCAGCCAGACCGGCACGAACCCGTCGATCTATTTCTTGTTGAAAGTATCCCTGATCCCACTGGTAACGAGTAGGACCAAATAATTCGATCGGAGTGGTTGCGGAACCATACCACATTGTTCCGGCCACAATGAAAGCTGCAAAAAATACAGCAGCAATACTGCTGGATAGAACAGTTTCAATATTCCCCATACGTAATCCTTTGTATAAACGTTGGGGAGGACGAACACTGAGATGGAATAGACCTGCTAATATACCCAATATACCTGCTGCAATATGATGAGAAGCTATTCCTCCCGGAACAAAAGGATCAAAACCTTCAGCTCCCCATGCCGGATTTACAGGTTGTATTTTTCCAGTTAGTCCATAAGGGTCAGACACCCATATTCCAGGGCCATACAAACCCGTTACATGAAACGCTCCGAATCCGAAACAAGCTGCTCCTGAGAGGAATAAATGAATTCCAAAAATCTTAGGCAAATCTAAAGAAGGTTTTCCTGTACGGGAATCACAGAATACATCTAGATCCCAATATACCCAATGCCAGATAGCTGCTAAAAAGCATAAGCCAGAAGAACACAATATGTGCCCCAGCCACACCTTCATAACTCCAAATACCTGGATTAGATACAGTTTCTCCGGTTATACTCCATCCACCCCATGAATCCTTTATTCCTAAACGAGTCATAAAAGGTATAACGAACATACCTTGTCTCCACATTGGATCAAGAACAGGATCGGACGGGTCGAAAACTGCTAATTCGTAAAGAGCCATTGAACCGGCCCAACCAGAAACTAGAGCTGTATGCATTATATGTACAGCAATTAACCGGCCAGGATCATTCAACACAACGGTATGGACACGATACCAAGGCAAACCCATGAAAATACCCCTTTATCAGAAAAAGTAGACACTATGTAACTTTCTCGCATTAGAGAAGATTATGTTATGGAGTTAGACCTTTGTCTCAAAGGTAAACATTTATTCATTAATAGAAATAGAAAAACATCTATTAATAGAACAGTTTCAAAAAATAGAATTGAGAAGCGGAGATATTTTATCATTTATATGTACCAATATACAATGTGGAAATTGGTCCCATTTATATCAAACAAAATAAAAATAATAAATTACTTTACAAAACACCTTAATGAATTAGGTATTTTATGAAGAAAGGCACGTCCGCTTATTTGGTCCTATTACTCATTTTATCTTATAATCTATCTTTGTAATAGAGAGAAATATTATTGAATATACTTTTGATATAATAATGACCAACTTACCCTCTGTTTTCGTGCCTTTGGTGGGCTTGTTTTTTCCGGCAATTACAATCGTTTTTCTATATTTCTATATTCAAAATGACGAAATTTTATGAATCTGATCAAATTAGATTCATAAATAGGTTCCAATCTTTCAATCGTAGAACAAATATATCTATATGATTTATCTATATGATTTTTTTCTAATATAAGATAAAACCTTGTTCTAAATATGAACATAAATAGATCTAAATAGATATTCTCTATTTATTTAGATCTATTCATATATGATAAATAAATGGAGATACATTACATGATGTATACATCATAAATAGAATCGAATGTGATATGTATATATGTATGATACATATCATATAGGCCCGTGTGTGAAGGAATAAGTCTTTCTTACTTCTATTTAAGAATATGTGTATATATACACTTGAATATAGAGATTCATATTTTTATTTGACTGATGCAATGAAGTATTATTTTGACAATCAATAAGTTAAGGGCAAAATTGAAAAAAGCACAGACAAAAAAGAACATGGAAAAAGAATAAGAATAAAAAAAAAAATCGTTCTAAATATTTTTTTTTTTTTATCAAAATGCTTATATGTATATGGCTAGTTTATAAATATAGCCAATTTATGAGAATGACTTTGGGATGGGGAGTCAAGATTTGTTCAATCCCTCAATTTAAATAGGACGTAATTTGTTATGAATCGTCGATCCAAATGGCTCTGGATAGAACCCATAACAGGGTCTCGAAAAATGAGCAATTTTTTTTTCGCTTGTCTCCTTTTTTTTGGTTCACTAGGATTTTTCGTGGTCGGAATTTCAAGTTACCTTGGTAGGAACCTTATACCCTTTTTGTCATCTCAGCAAATACTTTTTGTTCCACAAGGAATTGTAATGTGTTTTTATGGGATTTCAGGTCTGTTCATTAGCTCTTATTTGTGGTGCACTATTTTGTGCAATGTAGGTAGTGGCTACAATAAGTTTGATGAAAAAGAAGGAGTTGTATGCCTTTTTCGTTGGGGATTTCCCGGAAGAAATCGTCGTATTTTTCTCCAATTTCTTATGAAAGATATTCAGGCAATCAAAATGGAAGTTCAAGAAGGTCTTTTTCCTCGTCGTGTTCTTTATATGGAAATAAAGGGCCAACAAGACATCCCTTTAACTCGTACTGAAGAAAATTTAACTCTGCGTGAAATGGAACAGAAAGCTGCCGAATTAGCTCGTTTTTTACGCGTATCCATTGAAGGATTTTGAAATGGGGGAAAGTCTTCTATTTTAATATACAAATAGATAGATCTGTATTAGTAGATACGAGAAAAAGTTTTGACATAACATTTGTTTGGAGGGTAAGATCATATAGTCAGTTTATTTCCACCATATTACTTATGGAAGCAAACCGGTATTCTTGTTGGCAAACACTCCATATCATTCTTTATCTATTAGATAGAAACAAAAGGTCCAATAAACACGGATATCACATATCAAAAGAATACAATGAAGTGAATTACTATATATATATAGTTTTTTACACCTTTTTATATATATGCACGTGAAATTCCAAATTTCATCTCCTATATGTACCAAAGAGTACAGAATTGGTATTATTAGAATTAAACTTCAATTTATTTGCCACTTAAATTGAAGTGATTCTTCGGGTCAAGAGTTAAATAAGAAAACAATAAATAGAAAATTAGTCCAAATCAAAGCGATTTTAAAGGGTTGATCCTTCCTTTTTTACTCTACTTCTCATTCGGAACAAACCATCCCTCATCCGAAAGATATTTTCTATCGAGGTCGAAGAATTACGCAAAAGATCATTCTATGGGTCCCATACCTCGTTCTATAATTCGTACTTTGTTCAGATTTTGGACAGAGCTAACGAGCCAATCGAGTTCGTTAGCGATTCACGAATTGAAAGTGGCCAAATATAAAGCATTAGCTTCTCTACAATATCTTACATGTTTAATAGTACTGCCTTGGGGAATTTCAATTTCATTACAGAACGGTTTGGAATCTTGGGTTACAAATTGGTGGAATACTGGTCAATCAAAAAAAATTTTTGATTATTTACAAGAAGAAAACGCTCTAGGAAAATTTGAGAAAATAGAAGAGCTATTCCTGTTAGAAATAATGGTGGAAGATTCTTCGGAAACGCATTCACAAGATCTTCGTGTAGAGATGCAGAAAAAAATGATCCAATTGGTCAAAATATATAATCAAGATTGTATCCAAATAATCTCACATTTATTAGCAAATTTAATAGGTTTTGTTGTTCTAAGTGTTTATCTCATTCTGGGTAGGAAGAAACTTGGCATTCTAAATTCTTGGATCCAAGAAGTCTTCTACAGCCTAAGCGATACAATGAAAGCTTTTTCTATTCTTTTAGCAACCGATCTATGTATTGGGTTTCATTCGCCCCATGGTTGGGAACTTATTATCGATTCGATCTTCGAAAATTATGGATTTGCCCATAACGAACGAATAATATCTGGTCTCGTTTCAACTTTTCCAGTCATCTTAGACACAATTTTTAAATATTGGATCTTCCGTCGTTTGAATCGTATATCTCCTTCACTTGTAGTAATTTATCACTCGATGAATGAATAACAAATGGGTTTATCCCTCATTTAACCCCCCCCCCCCTTTTTTTACTTTTTAGGGCGATACTTCTTATTTTTTATCTTTAGGTTTAATATAGTAGCAGAATTGCAGACAGGTCACTATGATAGTTACCTACTACCATTTATTTAAAATAAAAGATTTGGAACCAAAAATTGAACCATGCAAAATAGAAAAACTTATGATAACTGGGTAAAAAAGTGGATAACTCAATCAATTTCCGTCTTAATCATGATAGATATAATGACTCGGACATCTATTGCGAATGCATATCCCATTTTCGCACAGCAAGGTTATGAAAATCCTCGAGAAGCAACTGGGCGTATTGTATGTGCCAATTGTCATTTGGCTAAAAAACCTGTGGAGATCGAAGTTCCACAGTCCGTGCTTCCTGATACCGTATTTGAAGCAGTTGTTAAAATACCCTATGATAAGCAAATAAAACAAGTTCTTGCTAATGGTAAGAAAGGAACTTTAAATGTAGGAGCTGTTCTTATTTTACCCGAAGGTTTTGAATTAGCTCCTCCGGATCGTATTTATCCTGAGATTAAGGAAAAGATAGGTGATCTTTATTTTCAGAACTACCGTCCGAATCAAAAAAATATTATAGTAATAGGTCCTGTTCCTGGTCAAAAATATAGTGAAATTGTCTTTCCCATCCTTTCACCAAATCCCGCTACTAATAAAGCAGCTCACTTCCTGAAATATCCCATATATGTGGGTGGTAATAGAGGAAGAGGACAAATTTATCCCGATGGGAGCAAAAGCAACAATACAGTCTACAACGCTTCAGCAACGGGTAAAGTAAGTAAAATTGCACGTAAAGAAAAGGGTGGATATCAAATAACTATTGATAATTCATCAGACGGTCGACAAGTGGTTGACTTTGTACCTCCGGGACCGGAACTTCTTGTTTCAGAAGGCGAATTCATCAAGGCGGATCAGTCGTTAACGAATAACCCTAATGTAGGTGGATTTGGTCAGGAAAATGCAGAAATAGTACTTCAAGATCCTTTACGTGTTCAAGGTCTTTTATTATTCTTAGCATCTGTCATTTTAGCACAGATATTTCTGGTTCTTAAGAAGAAACAATTTGAGAAAGTTCAATTGGTCGAAATGAATTTTTAGGTGCATAAAAGATTTGAATCTCCATCTTATTGATGATTAATGCAATTATAGATAGATATAAAAATAAAAAAACTTCTTCGGAGCCCTTCATTTGCCCCTTCCCTCTGTTCGAATATATTGTGAAGGATGAGGAAATAGAAATAATATGTGCATCATTAATAATGAGTTATTCCGGAACAGACTTGCTAAACATAGTCATGCGCGACATTACATATTATATACATCTCATCTTTTCTCACCTTGATCTATCGTATTCAAAACAAATGATCAAAACATAAATAGAAGGAAGGAAAGAATTCAGTAATCTTGGTTTACTATTTTTGCTTTTTTTCTCATTTATCCTACAAGTAAAAAGTAAAAAAAAGATATATATATATATATATCTTTTTTACTTTTTACCATTATTTTGCCAATCGCAAGAAGAGCGCATTCGTTTTCTAATTCCATTCCTACATTTTGGACTGAAATGAGAAAAGGAGCAGCAAAGGCATATATTGCTGCCCATTGAGTAAATGGGCCTTTTAACAAAACAAATCTTTGAATGAAATGGTTCGTTCCTTTTATAATCCTAATAGTTATTATATTATAAAACTATAAATTCTATTTTTTACACTTGCAAAATTTATTGCAAATGAACAAATATTGCAGAAATATTCTGCAGATCCGTAAAAACCGTTAATTGATTTTTGGAAAAAAATACATTCTAATTGGATCGATCCAATTCTCTTTATAATGAAAATGAAATCTTTCTAATAAAAAAGATAATTATTTGTAGAATTTGTATGAATTATCCTCCTATCATTAATCTACAATTGGATTTATTGACAATAAATAATAAGTAAAGATAAGACCTTACCTTCCTTTGTGTTCAAAGAAGGGTAAGATCTTACCTTTATTTTTGAGTTTTCACTTTCGTATGTACAGTATCTCTTATAGATACGTAATACATTTCATGACTATAAAGATGATCCTAATCCGGAATAAGAACCGTAGAAAAAAATACCTATTAAACCAATAACGAGAATACCAGTTAAAGTACCTATCAACCAAAGAGGGATCCTTCCGGTGGTATCGGCCATTTCTATTACTTCCTTTCACATTTTTTTTAAGTAGTCATGCTCAAGACATAAACAATAATACATAGAAATATTAGATCTCACCAAATTGGGTGAGAAAGAATATTCTTACTGTTCCTAATTGAAAAAGTAATTAGAGAATAGAACAGCAAGTACAAAAATAAGTAACAACCCCCAATAGAGGCTGGTACGATTTAATTCCACATTTTGTTCATTCGGGTTTGATTGTGTCATAAATAGCTCCGTTATTTAGTTTATATAAAGTTTATCGCTGTATGAACTGCATTGCTGATATTGATCCCAAGAAAAAAACCGTAGGTACAGCTAGCCCGTGAACGGCCAACCATCTAACTGTAAAAATGGGATAGGTTCTATCTATAGTCATTAATACCTCCTAAAAAGATCTAGATCTAGTAAATTCATCGAGTTGCTCTAATGAATCGAAACGGCCAGTTACTAATGGAACCTCTTGTCGGCTTTCTGTGAAATACTCATTTGGCCGAGGGCTCCCGAATACATCATAAGCTAAACCCGTACTGACAAATAACCAACCTGCAATGAATAGAGAAGGTATAGTAATGCTATGGATAACCCAGTATCGAATACTAGTAATAATGTCAGCAAAAGCGCGTTCTCCCGTATTCCCAGACATGCTAAGCTCCATACATATATTATTGTAAAATCAAGGGTAAATTGATCCCATGAAAGAAAGAGATCAGGAAATGGAAAACTACTGATATCTTCTACAATCCTTGTTTGATTGTCAATATGATACCAAAGGTATATTTGAAGTATACTGAACCAGTATAGCTAGCCTTCTTCTAACATAGCAATATAATTTTGCTAAATATTGAAAGGGATTAGGATAAAACGATTCTGCTACTGCCAGTTCCTCCAGCTCTGTTTGATAAACTGAATCCATTTTTTTTGCTTTCTTTTCACTGAACAGAAATGAGAGAATCTCGCATATTTCAATTTCATAATAGCTTGAGAAACCCTGTCTCTAATTGGATATACGGATCATAGAGAAATTCATTTCATTTGAGCAGTAATCATTGTAATGGCTCTCGCTTCTACAAGTGACTTTCTAACATGAATACATTCATGTCGTTTTAATAAGAAGATAAAGGAGTATCATTCATTATAAATAAAACTCATCCAGATATACTGTTTCTTTCTCTATTTTGTTTTAACATTATTTATATGGTGTATTTACAATAGTATTGCGGATAAAGTTATCCATGAACTTAATGACTTAAATAATATAGCACTTTGAGTGTGAACGACCGGAGTGCTATTCCTCTTATGAATAAAAAGGAATCGATGAATAGTGAAATATTATCTTGATCAAATGTAAATATGTTACTATTTCTATTTTCTTTTCCAAGAAAGACAGGATATCAGGGTTTACCTAAATTACTCGCCAATTACTGGTCTTAAAAAGGCGTATGGAAAAAGTGAATCCACTTAAGTTTATTTTTACTATGCTTGGCTGTAGCAAAAGTGTCTTTCGTTCTAAAGACCGATAGAGATAATGTAAGGTGATCTAATCAGAATCATTATCAAATTCACTTAGTAATAGACTATTACGTATGATAATTAATAAATTGGGGGATTTTTTGCTTTTTCGATAAAATGAAGAAAATATCTTTCTATCGTCTATTTCCTCTATGTTTGTTCATAACATTAATATTGTTAGATATTAAATTCTAAATTGGTATCTATTTATTATATACTCTTTTTTTTTTGCTGATCCTAGATCAAAATTTAGGTAATTGCCTGATAAAAATACGTATCAATCATTTTTTTTTCATTGAGTCCTTCCATGCTTACTATAATTAGTTATTTTGGTCTTTTATTAGCTTTGCTTATTTTCACCTCAGTCCTATTCATCGGTCTAAGCAATATACGACTTATTTGAAATAAAATAAAACCTCTTAATTCACTTCAGTATTAACTTTTCTCAATAGGAATTGAGATTCCGAGTAAATTCGAGGTACTATGTAGATTAGCTATTAATCCTTACCTATTCTTAAAAAAAAAAAAAAAAAAAATATGATTGAAGTTTTGTTATCCGGAATTGTGTTAGGTCTAATTCCTATCACTTTGGCTGGATTATTTGTAACTGCATATTTACAGTACCGACGTGGTGATCAATTGGATATTTGATTTAGGACCATATTATGAATGGGTCTCCTACTGATTCTGGGGAATAAGATCCCATTGGCCGTTTCAGTTTAAGTGACAAAAAGATTGGATAAAAAAAGAAGGATCACGCTCTGTAGGATTTGAACCTACGACATCAGGTTTTGGAGACCTGCGTTCTACCAAACTGAACTAAGAGCGCTTTTTTTTGAAAGAAAGGAAAGAAGGGGAAAAACTTTTTCCCTCTTAAAACATTTTTGCCTGTGGTATGACCCAATCACTTATTATTGATGTTTCAGTGAATAAATATCACTCGAATTCCTTTTTTCTTTTATAGGAGGAAAAGTACTAGGTAGGGATGACAGGATTTGAACCTGCGACATTTTGTACCCAAAACAAACGCGCTACCAAGCTGCGCTACATCCCTTTTAATCGTGAGTATTTTTATTCGATATTAAATAAAATTTATTTTATTTTCCACATTTATCTGCTTTGATTCCCATTTGGTTTCGTAAATAGACTGTAGATATCATCTATAAGATGTCTATTTATTGACAGTACTTGATTAATATAACATTTTCTGTTCCAGAAAAATAACCCGAATCCTTGTACAAATATCTGTTTGCAGTGTTTTAATAGACTCATAAACTACGGGTGTAGTTGACCATATAATATATGCATCACGATTGAGAAGGAGAACTTACGAACAATGCAAGATATAAAAACATATCTTTCCACAGCGCCTGTGTTAACTACTTTATGGTTGGGATCTTTAGCCGGTTTATTGATTGAGATAAATCGTTTTTTCCCAGATGCCCTGACTTTTCCCTTTTTTTCATTTTAATTTTCCTCTCCTGCGAACCCGAAAGAAAAAAATGATGTTAGATTCATTCACTCCTTTTCTTCTTGGATAAAGAAAAAAAAGATTAGATTCAATCTCTTTAGAAAGGGGGAGGGGGTGAAGTTAGAATAAACAAAAAAATAGAAATCTAGATCCAAAAGTTACTCCCACAAATAGTAAACTACTGAAAACTCCTAATTAAAGATTTTATTACGAGAATGAATTAAGTAATAAAATCTTTAATCATTCTTTGACAACTTCTATCCCTTTCTCTTTCTTCTCTTTTTTCCAAATTGAAAAGAAAAGAAGTAGATACAATATCCAGAATAAGTTATATGGCCAAGGGTGGAAATGTAAGAGTAACAATTACTTTAGAATGTACTAGTTGTACCCAAGATAGTGTTGATCAAAAATCGCCGGGTGTTTCGAGATATACAACTCGAAAAAATCGTCGCAATACTCCTCTTCGATTGGAATTGAAGAAATTTTGTCCTTATTGTTACAAGCATACCATTCACGGAGAAATAAAGAAATAGATTGAATCTACCATTCCTACCCAGGAATAGAAATATATCAAAGATATTTCTCTATCTTTGTATTTTAACAAAATATGTCACTGTCAATATTTCTTTTCGAAATATTTTGAAAAATAGTATTGGAAAGGTTCATGAAACAAACTATGAATAAATTGAAGCCATCTTTTCGGAATACATCTAAATCATCTTTTCATAAAAAATCTAAGCCATCTTTTCGGAATAGATCTAGGCCATCTTTTCGGAATAGATCTAAGCCATCTTTTCGGAATAGATCTAAGCGGAATAGATCTAAGCGATTTTCTCCAAATAAGCAGTCTTTTCGAAAACGTTTATCGTCAATTCGGCCTGGAGAGCAAATCGATTATAAAAATATTAGCTTAATTAGTCGATTTATTAGCGAGCAAGGAAAAATACTATCTCGCCGAATGAATCGATTAACGTTGAAACAACAACGCTTAATAGCTAGGGCTATTAAACAAGCTCGTATTCTATCTTTGATCCCTTTTCTTTCTTTAAAATGAAAAGTAAAGAAATAAACTTGCTCCTGGATTGAATCGAAGCTGCTATATCTGACAAAGATAGCACAGATTTCTTGTTCTATAAATGAAAATAATTATGAAAAAATAGAGAATTTCATTATCCAAATGGATTTGTTCATCTCGAATTCATTTTTGTATTGTCTCTAGTTTCCCGGAGAATTTCTCCGGGAGATTGGATTTGACTATTTCATAATACAACAATATTTTCTAAGATCATAGAGAAGCAATTATTATTTAATACAGCTATTTGCGCAAGTGTTTTACGATTTGTAAGCAACTGCCTTTTACATAAAAATTGTATGAATTTATTATAGGAGACTCCATTAGCACGGGATGCTGCATTAATCCGAGTAATCCACAAACGACGAAAATCTCTCTTTCGCTTAATTCTATCTCGGTGAGCGGAAACTAAGGCTCTCATCTTCTGTTGGTTAGCAGTTCGAAAAAGTTTTGAATGGGCCCCCCGGGAGCCTGATACAAATGCAAGAATCTTTTTTCGACGTTTTTGAGCTATATATCCACGTTTGACTCTGGTCATTGAAGTTGATTCTTCATAAATGACTAATCTATTTTTTGATCAATCATTTTTTTGTTTGGTTTATTAAGAATCAAACTGATTTTTCTAATGTATAAAATATAGATTCCAATGGCTTTTGCTACAGTAACCTTCCCAACCATAATTCCCTTCAGTTAGGTATCTTCCAAATAGGCAAGGGATTGGACCTTGCATTTAAGTAAGAAAAAAAATATATCTATATATTTATTATGGATTTCCTCGTTCCTATAGTTCGATATCTAACGGTAAGGTCCTCTCTATACGCCGGAGCCCTAAAATATGAGATGAGTATTTGGTAACTTGTATAGTTTACCATCTTCAGCTCTACTCTCCCCACCCCCGAATTATAAAGTAAGAAATACTCTCATGATAAGATTTATAGATACAGTAACGACATGTAATTGTGAGAGTTGGCAAGGTAGCTGACCTTTTATCCGTTCTCGCAGCAATATAAGCATAATCTTTATGCTTTTTAAATTTGCATTATTTCCTCGCTCAATGGATTGATGACCATTCGCTACCAATGAGGAAGTGCTTTTCATCCCACATCAAGGTGATTGGATTTGCACCAATGGAAACCATAAATTTCATCCCCGGTAAGAGTAGATGATAGATCTGTACTTTTTCACAGAAGGAAAGTTCTTCTTGTTAGAGCAATTTCCTGGTCCGTTTCAGCTTCTGATCCAAACGAGTCGCACATACACCCTAGCACATACTCCTTTACGCTGAGGACATCCTCGAAGAGCAGGAGATTTTGTTCTATTTTCTATTGGCTGTCTCGCATTTCTAATAAGTTGTTGAATAGTCGGCACTTTGAATTCTATCCGAAATTGAATGGTTCGGATTGATCCTAACCAACGATATAAAGTATATATAAAGTGTATATATTAATTATAAATAATGAATAAGTTAAGAAGAATCAATTTCTTAAATAATTCTTTAAAGATAGACAATGGCATACATAAATGTGGAGATAAATGCCATGCCATAAATGATCTCAATTCTCGTTCCTATAGTTGCGCTATCTAATTAGCGTGCCTAAAGTGCGATATCTAATTAACTTATAATGAATAAGTGAAGAAGAATAAATTTGTAATACTTTATATAATTAGATAGGAATCTTATTTATTTATTGGTAAAAATAATATGCATGAGATGGAAGTTAGGAGTTCTCTAATCAATAAAAAAAATAACAAATTGTGTGGATTCAAAGAAAGAAATAAATGATCTGTGTATAATGCTAATTGACAGAAAGAAATTATTATAAATATAATAAAGGTATGGTAAGTATAAAGAAATTTTGATTGCGAGAAACCTATTCTATATTATTTATATATATTATTATTTATATATATTGTAACTAATTAATATGCTTTTTAATATTACGAGCAATAATGAAACAAAACTTGCCAAATACAATGATGACATTATATAATGATACATAGAGATATTGTGTTGCGTTGTTTACAAAACATGTTACGAGCAATAATGAAACAAAACTTGCCAAATACAATGATGACATTCTATAATGATACATAGAGATATTGTGTTGCGTTGTTTACAAAACATGTTACGAGCAATAATGAAACAAAACTTGTCAAAACTTGCCAAATACAATGATGACATTCTATAATGATACATAGAGATATTGTGTTGCGTTGTTTACAAAACATGTTACGAGCAATAATGAAACAAAACTTGTCAAAACTTGACAAAACTTGACAAAACTTGCCAAATACAATGATGACATTCTATAATGATAAATAGAGATATTGTGTTGCGTTGTTTAAATGTTACGAGCAATAATGAAACAAAGCTTGTCAAATAATGATAATATTACCTATAATGTAACATAGAAATATTATGTTTGCATCTACAAACAGCCGATCACTGAATTGATCCTCATTTCTGAATAGTGTGTCAGATAGGGCTTGGTACCTCCTATCTGACATAATATTCGGAGATGTTATATCAGTAGTAGTAGGAATCAGTAGTAGGCTCAAATCCTACTGAGGATGGATCGTAACCCAAATTGACAAAGACTGGAATCGAGACCCCGCTGACAAACCCTACTGGGATCGAGCCCCACTGATATAATGTTCCTTTCTTCTTCAACTCACAAAAGTCCTCACACGCACATAATATTTTAGAATAGTATGTCAGATAGGTCTTGGTACCTCCTATCTGACATACTATTCGGAGTATGTCTATATCAGTAGGCTTTGATCGTCCTACTGATATACGTATTCTTTTCTTCAGAATACTTTTTTTTTAATAGGGAAAAACAAAAAGAACAAATTGAAAGAATAAGATGCTTAAAATTGACTAATAATATTTTTTTTAATGCAACAAAAATTATTTTAAATACCACTATCACAGGAGGGATATGATCACCACTTTTGCATTGTCTTGGCTACAAAGATGTAGCCCAATAATATTGTTTGGTTTCTATTATGGTTTTTTGGAAAAACAAAAAGAACAAATTGAAAGAATAAGATGCTTAAAATTGACTAATAATATTTTTTTTAATGCAACAAAAATTATTTTAAATACCACTACCACAGGAGGGATATGATCACCACTTTTGCATTGTCTTGGCTACAAAGATGTAGCCCAATAATATTGTTTGGTTTCTATTATGGTTTTTTAGCAACATTGCCAATTGGTCCAGCTCAGATGTATTACGTCAGGTCCATTTTGATACAAGATAAGATAATAGACAGGAATAATAGAATAATTCCTACGCGAAAATTGATTCTTAGCGGTTCTTTTGTAGGACAACTTATAGTCTTCTCATCCATTTATCTTTGCCCTATTTATACATCGATATACAAACCTCATGTGATGACTCTAATGTTTGTACCAGTCTTTTTCTTTCTTTTGATTAGGTTATTCTCCTTCAATCTATTGTTGCCTGGGGTTAACAATCCAGGAATAGAGTTTTTTCTTGGAGTAACTCTACAATTGCTTAATCCTGCCCTTTTCAGCAGATCTGTGTATACAAGATTAGTAAACATGATGCTGTTTAGATATAGCGGAAACCTTTTATTTCTGCTAAGCACCGCAGCCGGATGGTTGAGCGGACAAATTCTATTTGTCAAAGTTACAAAAATATTCTGTTCACGTGTGGAACGCGATTCACCTTTCAATTTGGCAAAAAAAAGGAGGTTTTTCGCTTTCACTTTCCAAGTTATTTTCTTTGGTTACTTTATGGTCACATGTTATGGCAGAAACCCAGCATTTTTCATTACTAAATGGAATGACCAAAGATCCTTTCTTCAGGGTCCTCTAGAAGAGAAACCAGACGAAACGGAAGAATTCAGCCTTAAGAAAAAGACAAGTAGAAAGAAAATTAATAAATTTTCTTTTAAGAAGACAGCTTCTAAGAAAGCTTCTAAAGCCATTTCTATTTCTTCTATTTTGAATAAAATCAAAAGAGGGATGTCTCTAAAGGACACAAAAACAGATTCAGTTTTATCAAATTTTATGATAAAACCATGGCCATCAATATTTTTTGATTATCATCGATTTAATCAACCCCTACGATATGTTGGTATAGGGAAATTCATTCTTCGTGGCCCTGTGAAGAGCCAAGTCGCTGAATATTTCTTCGATCTTTGTCTAAGTGATGGACGTCAAAGAATATCCTTCACAGCCCCACCCAGTATGTCTTTCTTTGCCAAAATGGTAAACTTGGGCGATGAAAGTCCTGGTCTAAATCAGGATGACTTTGATGAATGGATAGTTACAAAACTAGAGAGAAGATATTATTTAGGCGAAGAGCTTGAAGACCGAGTTAGAGCTTTAAGCAATGGGTCTCCTCTTGTAGATGTTATAGAAAAAAGGGTTCGATTTTCGAGAACCAAAAGTGGAGAGTATCTTCCAGAAGTACATGACCCTTTACTGAGCGGGCCATTCCGTGGGTCGATGAATCAATTTAAATCACCGTGGATGTTACCTCCAGATTACTCTACCGAGGAATTGCAAAAGCATCAACAATCGCAATCGAAGAACGATGATTCTACCAACCAACTTGATCGAATTTCATTCATTCGACCAGAAAATAGGGAGAAAGTTGTTCGACCACGAAATGATAAATTGAATATTATTTTGAAATGGTGGCTCGATAAAATCCGTATATTCTTACTGGAAGAACAAGAAGCAAGAACATTTTTGGATGAAGCTACATTGAAAAATTTATTCACAATATTTGACAAAATCTATCCGAAAGATTCGTTGGAATATGTTTTGAAAATATTGGCCCCAGCGGATCTAAATAGAAAAATAGAGCTGGAAATCGCTTCTTGTGATAAAAAAATATTCACTAATTATTTGTTGAATATTTTCCTTCAAACCACGGGTATGAAATGGGAATTGCTTCTTAATGTTCTTCCTACGGATCAGGCTTTGCTTTGTGAGCGATTTTTTTTAATGAGTTCGAAAAAACTCCCAAATTCTCTAGTATCTATGAATGTTAAAAAGATTCCTGAAGAGATTTCAGATGAGGATCTTCCTTCTGAAGAAGAAGGTACTGAACAGAAAAATAAAAATATTTTTGATGAAGATATTGCTTATTATAAAGATTTTTTTGTTCTTTATCAACAATTCATGGAATTCAAGGAGAACCCCATTGTTAATGATTATGAACCTCGAATTCGAGATTTTAATAGATTTATTGTGCCTAAATCGCCACCCGCGATATTATCGGGTAATCATGATGTTACGGCTGTCAAAGATCTTCTCGAAACTCGTCCAAAAAGAGCTCGACATTTAATCATTATAAAGCCCGTTGAAAAAATCAAGGAAATAGAAGATAAAGAGGAGCGAAAAGAAAAAGGATTTTTCAAAGGATTCCTCAAATTCTTCAAAGACGAGGACGAAAGAACTGAAGAACAACAACGAGCTCAAGAGCAAGAAGTAGATCAAGAAAAAGAAGAATCAAAGGAAGGGGAAGACGAAGAAAACGACCTGGTAACAAAAGACATACATGTCTTTAGTTTTCCATATGAAGGAGATTTTCGTAGACTTCTAGTCAAAGGAGCCGTTCGTTTTCAAAGACGTAAAGTTTCAGTGGTGAACAATTGGACATTGAGACCACAGTCGATTCTTTTCCAGAGACTAAAGGAGATGACTCAAAAACCACGTCGCAAACCCGACCCTAAAGCAGCTAAAGAGAAGATTACGATTTCAAGACTCCTAAGATCTTTTGAAAAATTTGTCGATAGAAGACAAAAAAGAAAAGAAGATCAGCGCCGTCAATTACAACAGGGCTTCGATTGGGAAGTATTTCACTATCTAAGAGCTGGTGTCTTGTACACTCATGCATATCTTAGAAAACGAGTCTATTTCCCTTTATTGATAATAGCTAAAAATGTTGGTCGTAGTTTATTATTTCAGGTTCCCGAATGGGAACAAGATTGGTACCACTTGAGTAAGGAATTTTATCTCAAATGCAACTACGATGGGTATGAGTTGACAGACGCAGATGTCCCTAAAGATTGGGTAAAAGATTATGTAAAGGAAGGTATTCAAATCAAGATTGTATATCCCTTTCGCTTGAGACCTTGGTATGAATCTAAACCCCAATCTACTGACACTGACAACAAAACCACTAGTTTCTTATCTATGTATGGAACGGAAAATGAATTACCTTTCGGAAATCCAGCAAAAGTGCCTTCTTTTTGGAAACCTATTGGCGAATGTATTTGGCATTATACGTCCCATCGGGCAAAAGCTATTATCGAATGGATAAACCCTATTATCGAATGGATGAAAGAATCGATGAAACCTATCCGCCAATGGATAGAACTGATAGAACTGCTTTGCTCAGAAAAGATGAAAGTAAAGATGAACAAATCCGAACTTCGATCAGATACTGGGAGTACAGAAAATATTCAAACGAATGACAAGCTTCCTGTAATGATTCGGACTAGGCCTACGCCTAATATTAAATTTTCTATAGAGGTTGTGCAAGATCCATTAGAACCATTTTCAATGCAGATCGAACCAGATATTGATCTGGAAGATCCAGATGATTGGACAACCACAATGAATGATCGAATTAAGCAGATGAATGAAGAGTATCTGTTTAATCTAGATATTTATAAAAAGTTGCAAGCTGATTTGAAAAATAAAATGGATCAACCTTCTCCTGACATAAAATCCAGATTGAAAAAAGAGTGGGCTCGAATCAAAATTTGGGGTTCTATTTTCCAAAAGAAAACCACTCGATTCATTAGGAAGAAATTGCCCTATTTTATGAAAGTTCTTCATTTTAGGGTGAAACTCACACTTATTGATCTCAATATAAGCATCTTGAATCTCATCGAGTCAAATAAAAGCACTATTTTGAATCTCATCGAGTCAATTTTGCAATTTTACATGCAATTGAGTCAAAATATTGAAGCAACTAGAAAAATATCTATTTCAAATAGAAATAGAATTATCAATCCAATTATCAAAAAGAACAACCGTTCCGAAAAAATTTCCCAAGCATATGTATTTCACAAAATATGGCTTCAAATAATAAATATGAAGGGGTCCTTTGCGAAGGATTTATTAAAATCCAGAGCATCGTCTCCTTTAATCAAAAAAGATGTAAAGGAATTTTTATATTTACAAGGAATATTGGATTGTAAAGAGCCTCAAGACTTGAGGGTTAAAGATTGGAAACAATGGTTAAAATGGTGTGCTGGCTACAGAATAGCACCACATAAAAAGAAAAATGTAATCGGTAACCGATTGGGATGGAGTGAATTTGCATCTTTTTTGGGGGAGAAACATTTTGCGTCTTTTCTGAGACGGCTCAAAAATAGGATCAAATGTCACAGATATAATCTTTTAGCATATAGTTATCTGGATCATATGAAAGAGGATAATCACGGACCCGCGGTACAATATATACCGGAACCAGACCATAAAATTATTACAAAATTTCAAAGAAGGAAGAAGGGTTCCGATTACTCCAAAAACAAAAATCAGAAGGATTACGATTCCTCGACAACTAAGGAAAATTTGTATTACAAATTCCAATTCTGGTTGTTCCCAGATGTTAGAAGAAGAGTAAAGAATGCAAAAAGACTTGATGACCTATTTCCTCCGGAAATAATAAAAAAACAAATTGAATATATGTGGCAATTTCAAGAGATTGAAGTAGCAGAAGACTTTGATGTTGATGATTTTGTGATCAAAAGTCTCAAGAAAAAAGCAGAAGAAAGGAAAATAAAACTTGCAGAAGAACGCCTTCTTAAAGAAGAAAGGGAAATGAAGAGGAAGGAAAGACAGAGACGAAAGGAGGAAAGAATTCAAAAACTTGAATTGGCAACGACTCCAAAAGAGGTGAAAAAACTTAAAAAGATATTCAAGAGAGAGGATCAACAGAGACGAAAAGAGAAACAACTGAAAATTAAGAAAAAAAGAAAAGAACAGATACAAGCAAAGAAAGCTGAACGAATTGAAAAACGCGCTGCTCAACGAGCTGAAAGAGCTAAAAGAGAAAAAGAGCGCGGAATTAAAAAACATAAAACTAGAACAAATGATTTTCTAGTTCGAGACTTTAAGGATCTTTATCATAGCAAAATCAATATGGAAAAAATAAATACCGAAAAGGAGTTATTACGAATAGAAATAAAAAACAAGATTTTGAAACTAGATGCTGAAAAGAATTCAGCAGCTGATAAAAGCGCATGGGATGAAGTTAAATTTCAATTGGATTCTGCATTCAACAATAAAGAAAACCAAACCGAAATACAGGAAGAAATAACACAAGAAGAGAATAGCCAAATAGAAAAAGAAAAAAAACAGAGAAAAGAAAAGAGAAAAGAACAGAAGCATGAAATAGAAAATAGAAAAGAACAAGAAGAACGAGAAATGAGACGAAAAATAAAAAAAGAGAAATTGGAATATCGAGAAATGGCGAAAAATATTCGCAAATGGGCAATCAAATACAAGCTGCAAAAATTGCCACTAGGTCCTTGGCTTTCCAAGGGCAGAAATGCGTCTCGTTTCTTAGACAAAAAGAAATTGGGAAACAAGGCCGCTGTATCCCAACTAACTAAACCGTATTTGCAAAACGGGGAACTTGACTTGGAATTAGTTGAAATTATTTTGTATCTGAAAAGTTGCTTCAATAAGCACGATTTTTTTAGAATTTTTGGGAATGAAAGACGACGGTCTATGCCACTTCTATCGGCGTACTTTAATGACCGATTCTTGATCTATAAAATTGCAAGTCTTCTCTTAAAATTAAAGAAGAAAGGGATTGATGTAAATCTTTTTGATAGATCTGAACGACAAAAAGCTATTCAGGATGTAAATGAAAAAATTTCAAGTTCTCTCCTTTTCGAAGATATTTTTCTTCCAAGACGTCGTAGAGAATTTCGAATTTTGAATCTTTTGAATCTAGAAAACAATTTAGATAAAAATAGAGGATTGTCGAATAGTAAAGAAATAGAAAATGACGAAGGTTTCATGGAAAAAGACGAAAATCTGATCATAGATACAAGGCAAAAGATAAGACGTTTTCTTTGGCCTCGTTATCGATTAGAAGATCTTATTTGCATGAATAGATATTGGTGGAATACTAATAATGGTAGTCGATCTGTTATGTTGAGGGTACGCATGTATCCCAAAATAGATCATTGGGACCATATTCAAAATATTTTTTTTCCTATAAAACATAGTTTTGCTTCAATAAGAGAGATTCTTCAAGATCTGGGAAAAAGGTTCTGTTTATTATTGGGTACAAAAGGTACAAAACATTCGTTGCTTTTTGAACGAAATGAAACTATGAATGAGGCAAAGGATACAAAAATGGACTCCATAACTTCGTCTCAAATGGACTCTTTTTGTAGCATGAATGAGGCAAAGGATACAAAAATAGACTCCATAACTTCGTCTCAAATGGACTCTTTTTGTAGCATTTCTTTTTCTTCTGGTCGATCTCCATCCCCATGGGATGAAGTTATTAAAAAAGTTCTCAATTTTATAAGGAAACTTATAAAGAAACTTAAAAAGAAGTTTCCGTTTCGTTCACGTAAACGTTTGACTTTTTGGCAAAAAACGGGAAAATATGTATCTAAAAAGTGGCAAAAATATATAAAGCCTGCATTTTCTTATGTATGTTATCCTTTTTATTATGTATATTCTTTTTCGCGTAATACATTTTATTATGTATACAACAAATTCTGTAGTATTTTGCGTTATATCGGGCACTCGAGCTTAAAAAGCTGTCCACAGCCCATAATTGAGATGTTACCAAAACGAATAAGTGAATACTTGTTAATATCGAGAGAATACCTCAAAAAGCTAGAAGAATTTGCCAAATTGCAGAAACATCTGATTCAATCGAAGAAACATCTGATTCAATGGAAGAAACATCAGATTCAATCGAAGAAACATCTGATTCAATCGAGCAAACATCTGATTCAATTTTGTAAATCTCTTATTATCTCTTCTAAAATTATTTTGAAAGATCTGATTCAATGGTTATTATCTCTTCTAAAATTATTTTGAAAGATCTGATTCAATGGTGTAAACCTCTTATTATTTCTAAAATTGTTTATAATACTATAAACAAGTATTTACAGGAGTATTTAGATTCATAAAGTCTATAATACTCATATGTATACATTTTTTTATAACATTAGTTTATTTTATGATGGTATTTATGAAGATACTTGCGTTGCTTTTCATAATTTGTTCTTATTAGCAATGCTGTTTCTACGGGAATATAGAAATAATACATCTCCCGTAGAAACCTTCGGAACGAATAAGAATATATTAATGTTCAATGACAGAACGTCTTAGATCTACACGATTTTGTTTACCATTCGTTTCGGAGCAGCAGGATTTGAACCCACGACCTCCACCACCCCAAGATGGCACGCTACCAAACTGCGCCATACTCCGTTATAACGACCAACATCACATTTCTAAATTCAATGTCCGAATTTACATTCGGGCATTGAATTTAGAAAATACTCTTTTCTAAATATTCGCATTGACAATCTCGGGAAAATAGTCTAATATAGTAACAAAACAAGTAACAAAACAATACCAAGCCGCCATGGTGAAATTGGTAGACACGCTGCTCTTAGGAAGCAGTGCTAGAGCATCTCGGTTCGAATCCGAGTGGCGGCATTCTCGGTAATAAGATACTATGGATTCAATCCCTTCCATATAAAATCCCTATAGATTACTTATGGATTACCTATATAAGTAAATTACTATCATTGTTCGATCTATGTCAATATGATTGATGACATATCAATCGATTTTATCTTTCTCTTACGAATCCTATTAAAATCAAATTAATAAATGGGTTTATTATGATATTCATAACTCTAGAACATATATCAGCTCATGTCTCTTTTTCTCTTACTTTTGTTGTCACTCTCATTTATTGGGGAACCTTAATTTATCAAAGTGAAGAACTAAGTAATTCGGGAGGAAAGGGCATGATAGTGACATGTATTTGTATAACGGGAGTATTAGTTACTCGTTCGCTCTATTCGGGGCATTTACCGTTAAGTAATTTGTATGAGTCATTCATGTTCCTTTCATGGACTTCCTCCATGATTCATATAGTTATAGAAGTACGGGGCCAGGATGCTTGGTGGTTAGGTGCAATCACCGCGCCAAGTGCTATGTTAACTCATGGTTTTGCTACTTTAGGTCTTCCGGATAAAATGCAGCATTCTGCAATGTTAGTACCCGCTTTACAATCTCATTGGTTAATGATGCATGTAAGTATGATATTGCTCAGTTATGCAACTCTTTTATGTGGATCCCTATCATCAATAGCTTTTTTGGTCATTACGTCCCAAATAAATCGAAAGATTATTCTTAGTGTGAACAAGACCTTTTTACGTTCCTTTCTTTTCAATAAAAATGGGTATTCACACGACCAAGAAAAAAAGGAATTGAAACATACTTTTTGCTTTCCATTTACAAATTATCGTAAATGGAAATTAACTCACCAATTAGATAATTGGAGTTATCGTGCCATTGGTCTAGGATTTTCTCTTTTAACTATAGGTATACTTTCTGGGGCAGTATGGGCCAACGAAGCATGGGGATCTTATTGGAGCTGGGATCCAAAAGAGACTTGGCATTAATTACTTGGATTATATTTGCAATTTATCTACATACTAGAATCAACAGGGGTTGGAAAGGGGAGAAACCGCAATTGTGGCTTCTCTAGGATTTTTTTTAGTTTGGATTTGCTATTTGGGAGTTGATCTATTAGGAATAGGGTTACACAGCTATGGATGGTTGATTTAGTAGATAAAAATTGAAAAAAAAAAAAGATGAATTTTCGTAGGATAGATTCAATACAGTGATTCTATGCTATTAAATAAACAGGGAGTTCGTCCAAGTTATTTCAAAGGGTGTCGTAGAAAATCACTACTTGAAATAACTCGAACTAGAGAGCAATTTTATCTATTTAATTCTATTAATGATTAATAGAAAGATTGAGATAAAATAGCTTCTACCTTAGCATTATATAAAAATAGAACTAGATCGGGGTAAAGACCAATACCTATGATTGGTAGAAAAAGACAGATCAAAATAAAAATTTCGCGTGGTCCCGAATCCTTAAAATAAGGATTCGGGGCATTCAAAACCTTATATCCATAGAACATTTGACGTAACATAGATAACAAATAAATGGGAGTTAATATCATTCCAATTGCCGCTATTGCAGTAATAATGATCCGAAAGGTCAAAGAATATTTGTGACTAGTAATTATTCCCAAAAATATCATAAATTCTGCTACAAAACCACTCATTCCTGGCAATGCAAGAGAAGCCATTGAAAAACTACTGAACATAGTAAAGATTTTAGGTATTGGTATAGCGATTCCTCCCATTTCATCAAGGAAAAGAGTACGTATCCTATCATAACTTGTTCCTACCAAGAAAAAAAGTGCAGCACCAATCAATCCATGAGAAATCATTTGCAAAATGGCTCCATTGAGACCTGTATATGTCATGGAACCAATTCCTATAATTACAAAACCCATATGAGATATTGATGAATAGGCTATCCTTCTTTTCAAATTGCGTTGACCCATAGAAGTTAGAGCTGCATAGATAATTTGCACTGCTCCTATTATTATCAACCACGGCGAAAACAAAGAATGAGCATGAGGTAGCAATTCCATATTGATCCGAATCAA